>PVKA01034876.1:0-23120 GCA_004027165.1 Ctenomys sociabilis | reverse complement strand
CATTCTGTCTTTTAATCCTTGCCATGGATGTGGCCAAATGATGGGCCTCTGAAATCACCCAGTGTTTGTGAAAGGACTCTGTTCTCTCAGGTGGGAGCCTGCTTTGCTTTACAGGTAGCATAGGGGAATGGGGAGGTCTTTCTCTTTGCATGCACATGTGCTTCATGTGGGGAATTATGAAAATAATGATGCCAGGACCTGGGGGGGTGTAGCTTGATAGTAGAGCCTTGCCTGAGATCAGGAGTTTGAGCCTCAGCACTACACAAACAAGACAAGACAAAACTAAACAAAATGATGATGCTAGGTCTCATGTCAGAGTTTCTGATTCCATTACTCTGAGATAGGAGCCTTACAAGGAGCTTTTTAAAAGCAACCTGGGTTATTCCAATCTGCAGGTGGGATTGAGAATACAACAGTTTTCTCCCCACTCCAGGATGGTTCTGAATCTCACAGCCCAGGAGAGTTATCTGTGAGCATCTAGATTCTGAGCTTATTGTGTGAGATGAGGCCTGAGCATAGCCTTCCTCACTGAGCTAATTAATGCCTGTCAGATCCTATCAGCTGCCAGACACTGAGCCAAACCACAGAGTCCTGGAGTGACCTACTCATCCTGATTTGCTTTAGATTGCCCATGCCAAGGACATTTTGAGGTCAGAGGCAGGCAAACCAGCACTGTTGGTCATGAATTCCTTACTGAATCCTCCTCTAAACCTATGCATGTTTTACTGACTTCATTCAGTGATTTCACAGCAAACCTTGGAGAGAATTTCTACATTTAACCAGTGTTGCATCAAAGAAGAAACTGAGGCACAGAGAAGATTGGTTGCATAGTTAGTAAAAGATGATCACAGAATATTTCCATAACCAATAGTTTCATTTCCTCTCAGGGAAACCTTGGAAACTAGAGGAGGTGTTTTGGGTTCAGGGTGGTTAATGAGTTTTCTGAGGTCAGTGGCCTCTGACCTAGATGGGAAATTAGATCTTCTGATTACCTGGCCATTCCGTGGCTTCTTTGAAGCTGGGTGGGAGGATGGAAAAATGTTCCCTTGAAGCAGTTGTCATAGTTGCTTTTCTTGTTGGTAGATAAAAATGCCCAATTGCCAAAGTTTGGGGAGGTACGGTATATTTAGCTCACAGTTTGTAGAGGTTCCAGTCCATAGTTGCTGGCTCCAAGACAAGGTGGCATCACAGAGGCGAAACAGCTCATGGTGGGCAGAAGGTAGCAAAGCAACAAGGGAGAGGGAACACAAGCCTCTTTCTGTCCCTGATATTGTATCCGGGCTCGTGAAGTTGGGCAGTGCCCAGCCAATCAGTGGACTGATTTAGTAATCACCCATCCTTAATCCTAGCATTGCACCATGGATCAGATTCAGCCATCTCTGAAAAACCCTCACCAATGACTACATGGGGCATTGAGGGGACATCTAGACACAAGCAGTTGCAAGCAGCTTGGGGTTGATTGGTTTTGACATGCCTGGTACTGTTCTGTAGAATACAGGCTTTCAGCCTTCCCTCTCTCAGCTGAGTGTCACTGTGGACACCTTGTCCTCAAGGCCTGAGCTGGCTCTGAGTTGAAAAGGTCAAGATAATACAGGAAGGTGGGCTGGTGCTGTTCATTTAGAACTCCTCCCCTGGGGTCTCCAAGACCAGCCCCATCCGGGTACACAACAGAGGTGCTGCTAGACTCCTAAACAGCCTGTGCCGGCTGGGGAGATATCAGGCCAGGGCTGATCAAGCTGGAAGAGTGCCATCTGAGGTAGAGTCACAGAAAACATGTAAGCAGGCTTGCACAAAGGATGCTTTCAGCATCATCAGTGTTCTAGAGATGGGTGTAGGAAGAGAAATATGAGCCATGAGTAGGTAGCCTGTTGTCTTCAGGCAACAAAGAATTAATTAATTTATTCATTCATTCTTTTTTAGCTTTAGAGGAGGAACTGAGAGAAGGGGAGCTCCCTGGAGCACTACATTAAGATCTTTATGCTTGAAATATCAATGTTGGGATCCTCAAATGACAGGAGCTGATTTTAGAATGTGGAAAGATGTATTTTAAAAGCTGTACTAGTGGCACTCATCTGTAATCCCAGAACTCTTGGAGGCTGAGGCAGGAGGGTTGCAAGTTCAAGATCACCCTGGGTAGGAAAAAGTCTTAAAATAAAAAATAAAGAAAGAGTTGCAGATGAAGTTCAGTGAGAACGCTCTGGGTTCAAACCCCATTAACCCCCAAAAATCTTATGTAGTATGTTACATAGTATGGTTAATATAATTTGAAAAATCTACATTATAACTATTAACCAAATTGGAATTTCTATGAAGGCAGGGGCTTTTGTCTATTTTATCCACCAGTGTAGTTTTAAAGCTGGAACAGTGCCTAACACAGAATAGGTGCCAAATGAATGAATGAATGAGTGAATGAATGAATGAATTTTCCAGGACAGAGTGGTTTTATCAGAGAATGGACTTAGAATTTAACGTTACGGGATGGGTAGCACTTAGGGAGAAAGGTACCAGCAAGATGGGGGGCAGTCTGGAGAGGGCTCTTCAGGTGGGGAGGACAGTACAGGTACCTACGAGGCAGGAGAAGCAGTGCTGGCCCCCAGGAGCATCTGCTGCAGCTCACTATGGCACCTTGCTACAGGCTCTCTGCCAAGCATGTTTGAGTACAGGTTGAGCAGCCTTTACCCAATGGTGCAATGTCCAAAAACTTTTTAATGTCTTTATGAAACCACAAGTGGAAAATTGCATACCTGACTTCACAGGATAAGGTGGCTGTCAAAATGCAGGCAAACAGAATAAGGTACGGGACTACAAGATAAACCCTGAGGGGACTTCACTGACCTCATAAGAAACAAAAAGTACATGTGTTTGTATATAGGTTTTGCTCTATCTAGGTCTTAACCATCCAGCAGAAAAGTACAAAAATGAAGTATACACTGCGGGGCCATAATAATAAGTTGAGCTGTAAATGGCTATGGTAGATAACTTCTTCGGATAACTCACTATTGTTGTGTAATGCTGAACTGTGTTGGATTGTGTCAGGTGAACGTGATAACCACTACACTATGGAAACACTTTGTGTTGGATTGTGTCGTCGAGTTCAGGCACCTAAATTAGTTGAATGACAATGGAGTGCCCATCTTTGACAGGTGTAGACAAAGGGAGTGGTATAGAAATTAAGAATCATGATGTGTGTGTATGGACAGTACAGTTGGAATAGATAACGCCATGCTTCTACATAATTCTATGAGAGACAAGATTTGCACTAATGGTGGGTGGACAGGATGTTATGTCAGCTTCGAGTACTATGGACAGCCACTAGGAAAATATCAAGGTAGAAAGTATAATTATTGAATCTTTGATGTAATTCAGGTATAAAAAATAAGATACGCAAACAGCTACACTCTTAATTTACTGATAAGAGACATAAGCTATAATAAAGTCTGTAAGTATAATATCATGTATACACTTTCTATGATACCAAAACATTATGAAAACAGTTTGCAATGTATTAATTTATCAAATCCATCTTGTCAAGGTATCTTAAAACTAACTCATTGATATTTGTAGTTCAATAAAATAAAAATTAAAAAAAAATGCAGGCAAGCTGAAACGGTTGAATGATGTGGCCTTCAGGCCACATATATAAAGTGTATGTGAAGCTCCAGTGGATTTCGTGTTCATACTCTAGTCCTACCTCCAAAGATGCTGTATTATGTCTATGCAAATATTTCCAAGTGTGAAAACACTCCAAATCTGGAGACCCTCTGATCTCAAGCATTCTGGGTAAGGGACATTCGGTACTAATTAGTTCGGTTCTCATAACTAGCTGTGTTATAGATACACTTTACAGATGGGAAACTGAGGCCTAGAGCAGGGAAATGACTTGCTCAAGATAGAGCTGCCATCCTGGCCGGTGGATTCCCAGCAACTACAAGGCTGCAGGGTCTGTGAACCACATGGGGGTCTGTGGCGGGTGGAGTGCGCTTCCCCCTGCAGTCTTGGTGTGGGTGGCTGTCATCTTTTCTGCTCTCCAGCCCTAGGGAGTCCACTCAGCACATAGCTTCAGCTTAGCTTTTAACCCAGCTGCTGTTTCCCTGTGCTTCCATTTTTAGCTCCGTGGACTGGAACGCAGTGTTCGATGCACTGTAAACCTCAATGTCAGTTTGATTATATGAGCAGCATGTGCGGGCTCCCGCACTCTGACGTGCTCCTTTCCATGTCTAATAATAACCCTCTGATTCTCTAGACCCTTTTCTTCCAAGGCCCTCAAAGCATTTCATAAGCAATGTCCCATTTAAAGTCCCAGCGCCTCAGGGAGGCAGCTGGCTGGTGGCTATTTTATGAAAGGGCTCTGGGACTATTCAGTTCTCTTTAAACCAAAAGGGTTCTTGTGATGTCTGTTTTAAATGTGAGACAAACTGAGTTATTGGAGATGTGCTAAAAGATGTGCTGCATCTTCTCTTACCATCCCTGGAAGGTGCACTCATGAGTTGTACTTTTTGTGTGGAGGAAAACAAAGGCTCAGAGGAGCCAAAAGAGAAGTTCAAGGTCATGCAGCTCTCAAGTAATGAACTGTGGGTTTTGACCCAGATTTGTTTTCATGGCCTCTGGTTTTTTCCATTGTATCATTAAGTGGGATGTTCTAGAATTAAAGGAATCAGATCTTAATTTTCTTGGCTCCACAGCAAGCCAGCTCCTTGTTCCTGTCCTTGGAGCTTTATCCATGGAAACTGTAGACTAGGATGACTATTTGTCAGTCATGCCCACCTCTCACCTAAAACTACTGAAAGTAGGAAACCACTTGTTTTTCCTATCATCCCTACCACCATCCATCCATCCGTTCATCCATCCATCCATCCATCCATCCATCCATCCATCCATCCATCCATCCATCCATCCATCCATCCGTCCATCTGTCCGTCCGTCCGTCCGTCCGTCCGTCCATCCATCCATCCATCCACTTATTCACATAAGCATCCATTTATGTATCCAACGAGCATTTTTTTCTCACTTCTCTGTGCTGGATAGCATGGACATGAGTGAGTGACATGAAGGGACAGTCCTACTCTGAGTCTCCTTTCTCCAGGGCCTTGAGTTCAGTAAAAGTTGCTGTATGATCTGGAACAAGTGACTCCATCACTTTCAGTGCTACTGCCCATCTATAAATGGGGGGATAGTAATGGCACCTTTTTTTTTTTTTTTTCTTTAGGATCATTGCGAGGTGGGAATACATGAGCAGCAAAACTATTTGAAAGTCAAGGAATGGATTAATCCCTGGGCAGAGTTGAAAGTCAGGTACAACAGGATTCAAGTGCTTATACATCATTGCCACCTGGTCCCTCTCCATACTCCTCTTCCTTCTACTTTCCTTCATATCAGTTTCACTCCCAGGAAAATCCTCTCCTCTTGGTGGCAATGAGTCAGATACTGCTGCTTATAAATCCAATGAAATAGGATCTTCTTTTCCCCTTGGAAAAACCCAACAACTCATGGGTTTGATTTCCATCAGGCCAAGTTAGATCCTGTGCTTATCCTTGGACCAATGACTGAGGTCATGGATTGGCCAACAAACCAATTGGCCAGGTCTGGGGAATATCTCTCATTCAGATTAGAGGATGGAGTCACCCACTTTAAACAAACCACAGAGATTAGGATTGGGAGAATTTGGTACTTTCTATAAAGGAAAATCTAAGTTCTGCTAGTAGAAGCAAAATTGGTGGTGCTGGAATGTGTTCCCCCAGAAGTAGATATTTGTGTGAAAATAACTTATTTATTAAGAAATTCTTATTGGAGAAGCTGGTAAGGGAGCGAGGGAAATAAGATAAAGAAAGGGGAGGAAGTCAAATCAAGGTATAAGCTCTGGAGAAGTTCCATCCTTAGCCCGGTCCCATGAGGGAGCTCTGGGGTTTATTGCACCTTGGAGTGTGTCCCCCTCCAAAGAAGGGAATGGTACCCATGAGTTAGTTATCAACTATGAGCATCACTGGGTGTAGACATTCCCAAGGACTCTGGGTCTTCAGATGAGGGACATAGCTGTAGCAGTTCAAGGGCAATGTTCTTTTTTTTATGGTACCAGGGATTGAACTCAGGGCCTTGCACATACCAGGCAGGCATTTATGCCACTGAGCTGTCTCCTCAGCCTGGCAGTGTTCTGAAGAAGGTCACAGATATAAAGTTTTAGCAGCAAAGCACAGAGAAACTCTGTGGATTGCAGAAGTAGTACACAGATGTGGCTGTAGTAGCAGTGAAATCCTCTCCAGTAGGCAAAATTAGAGCCACCCCAGACAGAAGGAGATTAGGAAGGAGTGAGAAAGAGGAGGCAAAGTAAAGGAAAAGAATGAGACACAGTGGAGAATTGGGAAGATGAGATGATCTTCCATCCTAATCAGGAATGAGGGGCAGAAACCGAGAAGCAGGGCAGAGTCCTGCTACCTCCTCTGTCCTCTGCCACACCACACCACACCACACCACATCACTGCTGACCATATCCCTTGCCATGGTGCCTCTTATAGATCTCAGCAATATGCTGAGGCTGTGCTGTGTGGACTCACGGAGGGTGTGATTCAGCCGAGGGCACATGCAGCAGGGAGGCCAGAGGAGCTGCTCAGCCTCCAGTTAGATGGACAAGGTTGCCATGAGGACATGGGTTCTGGGAGCTCTGTTTGCCTGCTCATGCCAAAGCTCACTTTCCAGAAGCTGGAGGTCTGGAGGCTCAGGAGTCCCATGAGTCCAGCTGCATCCACCCTATCCACCTTTCAACCCATCTTTGACTTCTTCATCAGGAGCAGTTGTAACCTTTCTGTGCTGGTTTTCATCTGCCTATATCTTTCCTAAGCTCTCTGGTGTTAGAATGTTCTGCAGAGATGTGAAAGGCAGAGAGAGAAAAGCAAGGGGGCATGGCAGGTCAAGGCTGTGGCTCAACCCTCAGTGTCACGGCCACTGGCTCTGTGCTAAGTGCTATGAGCATCATTTCATGACATCACAGTCAAGAGTCATAGGAATTGGCATGTGGGGAATCTTTTGGGTAAAATAATAGAAACTCAAGCTGAACCACTTGGGGTGAGACGTATTAGCCCATGAAATGGTAAATGCAGGGAAATTAAGCATAACAAGTTTCAAAGGCCAAATTATGTCATTTAAATCTGTCTTTATCTTCTTCTTCTGCTTTCTTCTGGCTTGGCTTCACTCTCAAGTAGATTCATATTCTCTCCCCTTTTGGTGGTGTCTAGTTAGTTACAGGGGTGTCAAAGACCCACTCAGCTGCCTCACTGGGTAGAGAAGATGTCTTTCCCAGTGATTCATATGGAAACTGTGTCACCAGCGTAGATCATGCATTTATTTGTGAACCAAACACCAAGGGTGGGCAAGTAGTGCTCTGGTTGGTTGAGTTTTGGTCACTACTCACTTCTGGAGTGAGGGTGGAGTTAACTTCATCTGAAAGAGCGAGAATGGGGGAGTAGTGGTTCCCCTATGGAAAACTACATATTCTTGCTAGTAGAGGGTATAGCATCCTAGGAAGAGAGATAAAAGATGGGCAGTCTGTTAGGAATTTGTATTGTTATTATTTTCCATTTACAGATCAAAAGCAGAGATCCAAACAGAGAAAATGATTTTCTTAAGACCACACAACTAGTAAGTGATACGATGATGACCATCTGGCAAAGGCAAATCCATATCCAGATTATGCTTCTACCCAAACTACCATCCATGGACTCGTAAGATGCCTTAGCCACCATCATAGAATTCCACAGAACATTACCTCTGACCAAGGAATACATTGTACAGTCAAAGAAGTGAAGCAGTGGGCTCATGCTCACGGAATTCGCTGGTCTTACCATGCTCCTCACAGACCAGAAGCAGCTGGATTGATAGAAAGGGGAAATGGTCATTTGAAGACACAACTACAGTGCCAGCTAGGTAGCAATAATTTGCAGGGCTGAGGTGAGGTACTTCAAAAGGTTGTATCTGTTTTGAATCGGCATATGTACTGTGACTATTACAGCCAGGGTTCATAGGTCAAGGGGTGGGACTAGGAATGATACCGTTCACCATTACCCCCAGTGATCCACTAGCAAACTTTTTTTTTCCTGTTCCTAGTACCTGATGTTCTATTGGCTTAGATGTCTCAGTTCCAGAGGGGGGAAGCCATGTATCAGTAAGCACAACAGTGCTACCATTGAACTGGAAGCTAAGATTTCCTCTGGTCACTTTGAACTCTTGTCTCTAAGGAAACAAGCTAAAAAGGGGATTACACTGTTGTCAGTAGTGATTGACCCAGACTGTCCAGGGGAAATTGGACCACTACTCCACAAAGGAGGAAAGGAAGTGCTTATGTGAGTGCAGGAGCTCCCTAGGGGCACCTCTTAGTGTTACCAGGCCCTGTTATTAAATTCAAAGGGAAACCAGAACAACCTAATCCAGGCAGAATGATATATGGTCTAGAGCCTTCAGAAATGAAAGTATGGGTCACTTCACCAGGGAAAGAACCAAGACCTGCTGTGGTGCTTGCTGAAAGTGAAGGGAATACAGAATGAGTAGTGGAAGAAGCTAGTTGTAAATATGAGCTATGACCCTGTGATTAGCTATAGAAAAGAGGATTTAGTTGTACTTTTTCTCTCATATGTTTGTAATGTAATACAATGTTTATAGACTTAATACTGGTTCCTAAGGATTGTTAAACCTGTATTATAATGTCCAAGTTATGAAATGATAAGAATAAACATTACCTAAAGAAAACTACCTTCCATTCTGGCAGGGGAATTAGTGCATTTCTGTTTGTACGAAGAATAGTTATAACTTGTTAGGCATAATTATAAGTGTGTGTTTGTATCTGGAGACTGGTTGAAATAAATGGTCCTGGTTGGTGAGGGGTGTGTTGTAATGGCTGGTTGATTGTATCGATTTGAGAAGTTCAGAAATTCTACACCCTAGGGTATAGAGGACCTACTATAAGGCTATGTCATCTCCTCACCATGTAAGTCAGGCAAGTGCTTTGCTCTCTATGCCTGACTTTCTGCACCTGTAAAATAATTGACATTATTTCAGTTCGATTTATTGTGCTATTACATATGCAAGACACTATGCTAATCTTTACTTACCAATTCTATGGACTAACCACTATGATCAGTACCATATTACAATGAGACACTGGAGGTTGGGATTTCTGTTGCTTTTACTCAGATTGGAGGAAAGCCCTGTGGGCCTAACAGGGAGACCTCAGTCATGACAGAGGTGTTGTACAGTATCAAGTTATAGAGGGATCTTTTGATCAACAGTAAGGAGTTTGGGTTGTTGCTGGTGGGTGGAGACTTTTGTGCTACCTGTTTATCTCTCCTCCCCTTCACACCTGGCCCCCACAAATTGCAAGTCAATCAGTGAGGTGAAATTTAGCATTCAAGCTTCCTCTAATACAGGTGGCAATGTGGTTTGATGCCTGGATTTTGGGTGGTCACTGATTTTGTACAGATTCTACTCTCAGTTTAAACATTTAATGCCTGCACAAATTATTGTTCATACATTCACTCAATCTACATCTATCATCTATCTATCTATCTATCTATCTATCTATCTATCTATCTATCTATCATCTATTTGATTTTATGAGATAGGGTGTTATTATGTAATTCAGGCTGGTCTTGAAACTATGGGCACTCTTGTTCTGTAACTGTGGAAAACTTTGGCCTCAGGAGTGTCCATGGTAGTATAGAAAACAGAATATATTCCTCAGAAATGGGTGGATTTGGAAAAATGTCAAAAGTACCAAATTGTTGCTTCTGTCTTTATGTGCTAAAATCAAAGAGGTAGATATGCGTTAAAAGGATGATTTAATGTAGGTGTTGAAGAGAGGGGAGGGGGATGGGAAAAAAGAGAAAACTAAGATGTAACATGTACACGTACAAATTTCCTATGCTAAATGTGATCATTATGCATATTTAAATTGTACCAATACATTTAATTCTATGAAGATGATTTAATTTAAATAAAAACCTGGAGTCAATACAAAGGAAACAAAGCTAGCTGAGTTTATAGATGGCAAAGATCTGTCAAATTAAAAAGGACCGCAGGGCCAAAAACCAAATCCAGGGTAGGATCATGAGATCCTTTGGTAAGAAGTCAGAAAGATCAGGGCACCTTTTGAACTGGCAAAAGGCCCTTCAGGATCTTCCATAAATCCTCTTTCAAACATTAGCACATCTAAGGACTTTGAAGGCCTTGGTCCTCAGCAGTCTCGCAGGGAGCACAGGAAGGAAAGACTGACTTTGAAGGTATTTGTGATTTTAGTCCATGAAGTGAACCCCACTAAGATAAATATGAAGCTCACAAAGTTTTAAAGATGATTTTACTAATAGAATGCCCCTCCTCCCCTTTTAAATCAAGTGGGACAGAGACATGTTGTCCCACTCAGGGGCCCAAGGGAAAGTGAGGCCCTAAGATTAAACAATGCAAGATATCAGCAGCAACAGCAGGTAGCAAGGAGCAGACAGAGTGCAAGACTGCAAGGGCACAGGAGTAAGAATGAGAGCTGTCTGGGTCTTTGTTGTGTAGTTCTTATATAGGTTGTTATCTTGTATTTATATTCTATTTTTTTCTTTTTGGCAGAACCAGGAATTGAACTCAGGCCCTTGCACTTGCCAGGGAAGTGCTTATTACACTGAGCCATCTCCCTGGCCCCTGTATTTACATTCTTACATAGTGCTATAAGCAGCACATTAGTGTTCACCTGTGCTAACTCAAGGTTGCTTAACTGAAATCCACTGTGCACCTGCACTAGATGACTGGGGTTATGTCCTCAGGTGTCCCTAGATGCCCATGAACTTTGAATCAGTCTGAATGGTTCCCCACAA
Organism: Ctenomys sociabilis; assembly: GCA_004027165.1. Lineage (NCBI taxonomy): Eukaryota > Metazoa > Chordata > Mammalia > Rodentia > Ctenomyidae > Ctenomys > Ctenomys sociabilis. The sequence continues at coordinate 12,279 of PVKA01034876.1, read as the reverse complement.
GACAATGTAAAGTGATGAAGACCACTATGAAGCGACTCTGGACAGGATTTAATATTAACCAATTAGCTTTTCATGTTTACCCGTGAGTTTGCCTGAGGCTTAGGTCCTTGTCTGGAGATGGGCAGTAGACTCATAGTGAGTGAATCTTTGAGTCACTGATCCCTACTGAGGCCTGTACTGGCCTGTGAAGATGGGGCACCTCCAAAAACAAGGTAAGGCCATAGCAGAGGACATTGGCTCCAACCCCAATGAGTTGAAAGGAGGTTACAGCTACAGGCTGCATATTTCTACAATAAATGCCAACTTAAAGATAAGGTAGTTTTGATTGACATAATGTACTACTTGGTAAAATATTTCTCAAGATCCTGCTAGATTCCCACATTTTCTTCAGTATCCCCTCCTTTGTTTGGAAAAAAAAATGAAATAAACACAGGCCTCCCAGAGAAGTTCTTTGTCAGAAACCAGAGAATCTCAAAAGCTGTGAGAAGGTTTTTGATCTTTCTGGAGCCCTAAAATCATACCATTTGCTCATTTATTGAAGCCTTTTCTGTCTTTCTGTTTAGGAGATTATGGGTCAGATCAGCCTGCAATAACTAAGGGATATTATAGATCTCATAATAAAGCAGAAAGAAGTGATTGAGTTTTCAAAGTGGAACAGGGAAGAAGCAGCCAAGAAAAAAAAAAAATCCAAGCCAGCAAAAAAACCAGACAAATCTACTCAGCTGCTAACACTGACCATTTCTTATATAAATGGAAGAGTGACTCAGGAGGTGGAACCCAGAGCCAGGGCATCCAGAGCCATGAGAGTTATTCCAAGGTGGTTGGAGTGAGCTCTAACTAAGCAATGCATGGGCCGCCCATGGCCTCCTGGGTTTCAGAATTGCTATGGACCACAAGTGACTCCCATCGGCCTCCTTTTACATGTCTGCTATGGTGGATGGGTCTCATTGTGTTAGCCTGGAGGTGCTGGGGAAAGTATTTTATCTTTTGAGCTCCTAGGACTTCACATCAAGAGAAACTATACTCAAGGAGCCAGGCCTACAGCATTTCTATGAAGGAGTCTGACTACACTTGGACTTGATTTGGACAACAGGGTCCTGGACCTGAGCCTGACACCTCTGTAGATGAGATTTTTGGGTCTTTGGGAAGGCATCAGGAGTGACATCAAGGACTGTCACTGTTTTATTTTTATTTTGTGTAAAATATGTTTTGTATAGGGTCTCACTACGCAGCTTGGATTCCTAGTGATCCTCCTGTTTTCAGCCTCCTCAGTGCTGGGATTACAGTTTTGCGTTACCATGCCCAGTCTTGGCAGCCAGCTCAGTGCACTGGGGGTGGGCCTGGCACAGTGAGTGGTGCTAGGGATCAAACCTTGGTCCCTGTGCCTGCCTAAGCAGGTACTTAGTCTGCTGAGCTGTCTCATTGGCCCTGTCATTGTTTTAAATCATTGTTTGGAGGAGGTTTGTTAGTCAGTAGGATAACCAGATTACGCCATCGAGAGCATTGGCAATACAGCATTTCTTGAGAGAGGACCCTGATCTTGGCCCCAGTGTTTTCATTCAAGACTCTAACATGCATTCTGCAAGTTTTAACATTGGTACTCCCTTAGTGTCATCAGAAAATGTCAGAGGAAGGTCTCAGGTAACAAGCAGGATATATATAGTCTTTGCTTGCATGTTCCTAATATGATCTGCTGACTGTAGTGTCCAGAGGATGCAGGTGCCATTGAAGTCACTGGCAACGTGGCCAAATTTGACCATAGTGTCACTAAGGCAATCCAGTATAACCATGTGACAATGAGGTGCCATTGATTAAAAAACCCACCCCCATATCATTAGGGTGACAGACTGCATCTTAAAATGATTATTTTATCCATAAAATGGGGACCATAACATCTGTGTATGTCCCTGGAACAGCTGGCGGCCCACAATAGACTCTCAGTAAGCAGCAGATTCCAGCGCAGAGGTAGAATCTCTGACCCTGCAAAAGGAAGTGGATTCAAGGTAGTACATCAGAGGCCAGCTGTAGAAATCCTGGGAAAAGGAAGCAGGAGCTAATGAAGAGAGGAGGCCTGGGGAAATGGCTCTGCTAGCACAGTGCCAGGACCTCACAGTAGCAATGTGTCAGAAATGCCTTGGTTACTCGAGTGAAAAAATCAAATTAAACTTTGCATCCAGAAGTGGGGCCGCTCTAGCCTGGAAACAATGTTAACTTCACCGAAAGGCTGCTGCAGACTCTCAACCCCAAGAAAGCCAGCAGCTGCCAAGGAGGAGTATTGTGTTTCCAGTGGCTGGTTGCTCACTGGGACATGGTGCTTGAGTCTCTCAGGTGGTTTCATGTGATAACAGCTGTCCCTCGCTCTTGCTTGGGGAGAAGCCTCATTCCTTTACAGGAGAGGTCTTGTTTAGCACCAACATCACTTACTGCCTGGATAGAGGGATGGATGATGACATAGTCACAAGAAAGCAGTAAAGGACTAATTAAAAAAAAATTAAATTATGGCTCCGGCATGCTTTGATCAAGTGACATCTTACTACAAACTCTAACACGGGAGGCAGATCTTTCAAGAAAGTCTTTTGCACAACTGCTTGGCATAGCGTTTTGGTGCACCCAGCAATGTTCTAGAAGCATGGACACTTTTATGGCAAGTGATTCCACTTCCTACATGGCTAGAGTACTGCAAAGCAGTTCTCATGGGCAGCTGAGAAACCTGGAGATCTGATTTGCATGCAGACTTTCACTCAGCTGGTCTGAGATGGAGCCCAAAATTCTATGTCTCCACCAGCTCCCTGTGGTCTGATGCTCCTGGTCCTCTGGCCACATTTTGAGCAATTGATCCCTAGAGGACAGTTTTCTACACTTTTCACTTTAAAGTTTGGCTATGACTGCCAGTAAGAAACACCTCTTGTATTGTGATCCAGTATATGCTTATCTATAATTGAAACAGAAGTTTTATGAGGCAGTCCTTGGTCCATGATGCATTCATACATTTTATCTTCTCTTTCGCACACATGTACAAAAAGTTACACTGACCACAAAGCCACCAGCATGATTTTATTATTCACTAGTGGCTCTTAGGGCTGCACTTTTAAGAAACAGAGCCCTGGGGAACTTCTCAGACAGTGCAGGCCAGGAGATGGGAAATTTTACTGATGCATTGTTTACAATGACAAAAAAAGAAAAATGAAAAAAAGAAAAGCAAAACCAATAACTTGAAATGCATACCCACAGGAGAGCATGTCAATAGATCTGTGATGAACGCACATGGAGAACAGTGAAAACCAATGAATCAGAGCCACAGGAATCAGCATCTATCTCTAAAGCAATCTTAAGTAAAAATACAAGTAGCTGAGGGATACATGTTATAGGATACCATTTATACACAAAAATTCTATTTATTGCTTAGGAATATATATATATATATATATATATATATATATATATATATATATATATATATATATATATACATGCACACACACATACACATATATATATTTATATGATATAAAAGCTCTCAGGGAGATGATTGACACCAAATTGAAGAGAGTATTTGCTTCTTGGGAGAGAGTGGAGTGGGGTGGGAGGACCTTGGAAGGTTCATTAGCATATGCGAGTGTCCTTTGCCATGATGGGCGTGCACTCATAATGCTCATTAATCCCTATCTTTCTTGCATGCTTGAAGCATATTATAACAATTACCATTAAAAAAATGAAAGAAAGCCAAAGGAAGTTCTTGAGTTGAAACATACATAGGGTTATATTTGTTTCCCACAGCTGCCATAACAGATGATTAAAAACCTGGAGGTTTAACATGGTGGAAATTTACACTTTTACCACCCTGAAGCCTGGAAGTGTGAAGTCAAGCCGTTGGTAGAGTTGGTCCCCTCTGGAGGTTCTGAAGGAGAATCTATCCCATGCCTCTCTCAAGTTTTCTGGTGCTTGCTGACAGCCCATGGGACTCTATGACTGCAGTGTCTGTCTCCATCTTCCTATGGCTCTCTCTTTGTGCCTTCCTTCTAGGAAGAGGGATGATGGGACTGCCCTTTATCCCGCATCATCTCATCTGGAGATTCTCAGTTGTGTCTGCAATGATTCCATTTCCATATATGTCCACATTCACAGGTATTGGGGTTCAGTTTTGCATGTGTCTTTTTTAGGGATGATGAGGTACAAAACCTTTCCCAATCAACCTTTCTCCCAAATATTATTATGAACTATTGCTTACTGCAGGATTTCTCAACCTCATCACTATTAATGTGTTGTGATCCCTGGGTGTAAAATCCAAGATAGGTCATTCTGGAGTGGTAGTGATGGTGCAAATCGTACTCCATCTGCCCTGGACAGCTATGCTGAGCTTGATTCCAGGCTTTCTTTGCCCCTTGCTACCTATCTGTAATTGATAAACCTATGCTGTGTGTAACCAAATGTGTGTGTCACATTTCACCAGATGTTAGCAAGTGGTAACCAGAGCACAGAGAACCTGCTTCTTCACACATATGTGGAGCCGGTGAGGGCAGAGCTGAGGTTCCCACCAGCAACTGCTGGACACTGGAGTTTACATTTTGTAGTAATTATTCTGTGCGGTCCTCAGAAATGCTCTTTCAAGGCTCAGTTCCTTTTGTCTCCATGGCAATAAGCAACCCTAGTGCTTAGGGTGGCACTGAACAGTTGGGGAGCAAACATTTCCAAAGCTTTCTAAGGCACAGCACAGAGTAGCTGTGGTTACTGCCATCATTAAGGGGAGGGGAACGGACCTGCACCAGGGCTCTTACCACCCCCTTTGTGGTCTCTGGGTGTTTGTCATGATTGCATCTTGCTCATTTCTGTTCATTGCAGTGTTAAACTGAAGTCCATTGATTACTATGTGTTGGTGACTGTCCTGGTCTCCAGATGCAGCTTTGATTAAGACTCAGTTCCTGCCCAACTCTCCTGGCATCCAATCCATGAGAGCCTAATTCAGTGAGTGTGTGGGACAGCCTTTGGCTTCACCCTGCGTGCTCTGCGCCACCCAAGCCCCTACCCCCAAGACCACTGAGCAAACTATCAGCCTGAGACACTCCAGTCTGACCTGCCTGGCAACTCTCCGGAGCCCCTGCCCCCAAGCCCTCCAGGCGAGTGAGAAGTTTTGTGACTCTCCCGGCAACCGATCCACGTGAGCCTGGCCTGGTGAGTGTGTGGGAGAGCTTCTGCGCTCTCCAGTGCTCCCTGGACCAGGGATCCAGAAAAGGGAAACCACAGGCTCAGAGCTATGCCAGAAGAGCTGCAGCAAAAAGGAAATGAACACAATAGATAGATCCAGGCCAGGCATAACTGGATAATCTCGAACTTAATAGACTGGCACCCAAATCTCATTACGCACCAAGATAGTAACTGTACCAAAGCTCTACACCAAAGGTCAGAGGTCAGTGCTATACAAAATGACAAAGACAAGGAGAAAACTGCAATCTCAGGCCTCGAGTCCTACAGTAGTGCAGAGGACACTAGCTCAGCTGAAATGAATGAATTAATAGAGTTGGAAGCAAAGAAACAACAGCAGAAAGGTAAAGAGGAACTCAAGGCAGAAATAAATTCTGAAATAAAAAAAGAATTCTTTGAAATCCTAGCATCTGAAGTAGAGAATCAATTATGGAAATATATAGAGGAAACCCAATTTGGAAAAACCTTGCAGGAAAATAATTAATAGCTATCTCTAAAGAAGACACTGATAAAAATAATAGAGGAGATCAGAAATATGTCAGATCCCTGGAATGAGAAATGCAGAAAATAAATAGACCACATAAAACAGAGTCAAAGAGAAATAGAAGAACTTAAAATCTCAATCACGAGTCTACAAAACCATTTGATTGAAAGCGAAGACAGAGTTTCAGATCTTGAAGGCACTGGTGCAGCTAGTGAAAAGGTGAGAAAGGATCTCTTAAAAACAATGAGGATGCAGGAAAAAATAATCCGTCACCTGCAAGATGACGCCAAGATGAAAAGTGTGAGATTGACTGGCATAAATGAGAATGGAGGAGTCAATAAAAATGATATAAAAAGAATATGGGCAGAAGTAATAGCAGAAAAATCCCCAAATATGAGGAAACAATCCAACATTCAGGTAAACAAAGCATACAGAACAAAAAATAACTTCAACCTAACTAAAAACAGACTGAAATATATCATAATCAAGATCCCACAATCCAACACGAGAATAATATACTAAAAGCTGCTAGAGAAAAGAAGCAGATCACATTCAAAGGAAAACCCATCAGAATTAGAGCTTACTTCTCTACAGAAAACATGAAGGCAAGGAGAGCATGGAGCAGAGTTTTTCAAGTCCTGTATGAAAACAAATTCCAGCCCAGACTATTATACCTGGCAAAACTCTCTTTCAAGTCTGATGGAGAAGTGAAATATTTCCATGACAATGAACAACTAAATAATTTCATGATGACAAAGCCATCCCTTCACAGGCTACTGAAAGATGTTCTAGAGACAGATCACAATGACCAGAACTCTACAAATGAGAACAGAAGAAACCAATTAAACAGGGAAAACAATTAAACACAGGACAAAAAGGAGGAAACAATAGCAGGTAAATATCATGACAAACATGTCAACACACTTCAACTATAACAATAAATGTAAATGGACTCATTTTACCAATTAAGAGAAATAGACTGGCACAGTGGATTAGGAAACAAAATCCAACAATATGCTGTATACAAGAAACACATTTAACTCAAAAAGACATCCATATGCTTAAAGTTAAAGGATAGAAAACAATACTACATGCCAAAGCACCTCAGAAAAAAGCAAAAGGCAAAAAAGCATTTTGTTCTCAGACAGACTCAACTTCAAACCAAGAATGATCAAATGACACAAAGAAGGCCACTATATATCGATTAAGGGAAAAATTCAAGAAGAAGAGGTAACACTCATAAATATCTACACACTAAACACAGGAGCACCCAACTGTGTAAGACAAATCTTAACAGACATGAAAAATCTAATATCCAAGACCACAATCTTAACAGGAGACCTCAACACCTCCTTATCTCAAAAACATAGATCAATCAGACAAAAATTAGCAAAGAAGTAGCAGAACTGAACCAGAACTTGGAACAAATGGACCTGGAGCACATATACAGAGTGTTCCACCCAACTACAGCTGAACACACATTTTTTTCAGCCACACAAGGGTCATTTTGTAAAATAGACCACATACTAGTCCACAGGTCATGCTTAAGTGCATGCAAGAAACCAGAAATTATCCCATGCATATTATCTGACCACTCTGCAATGAAACTGGAAATAATCGACAAAAGAAACCAGAAAAACCCACTAAATTCATGGAAATTAAACAATAACCTACTCAGCAATCAATGGGTCACAGATGAAATTCAGCAAGAAATTCAACAATATCTACAATTCAATGAAAATTCAAGTACAACTTACCGGGATTTATGGGATGCCATGAAAGCAGTTCTTGGAGGGAAAATCATAGCTATGAACTCACACATTAGGAAAACAGAAAGGGAACAAATTAGCACCCTAATGTTGCACCTCCGACAAGTAGAAAAAGAAGAGCAAACAAAACCCAGAGTGCAAAGATGGGAAGAAATCATAAAGATTAAAGCAGAAATTAATTCAACTGAGATGAAGACAACAGTTCAAAGAATCCACAAATTAAAAAGTTGGTTCTTTGAAAAACTAAATAAAGTTGATAAGCCTCTTGCCAACCTCATCAAAAAGAGGCAAAAGAAAATTCAAATACAAGCGATAAGGAATGAAAAGGGTGAAATCACCACAGACACAGCGGAAATTCAGAAGATTATCAATAGTTACTTCTAGAATCTTTACACTCACAGAATAGAAGACATAGAAGGAATGGCCAGATTCCTTGAAAGGTACAAATTACCAAAACTGAACCAAGAAGAGATAACAACTCTCAATAGCCCAATAATAGCCAACAAAATACAAAACATAATAAAAACCCTGCCGACAAAGAAAAGTCCAGGTCCTGATGAATTCACAGCTGAATTCCACAAGAAATTTATAGAAGGTATAATCCCTACACTCCACAAACTCTTCAATGAAAATGAAAAGGAAGCAGTCCTCCCAAAATCATTTCTGGAGGCAAGTATTATACTGATTCCAAAACCAGGGAAAGACACAACCAAAAAGGAGAACTACAGGCCAATCTCCCTTATAAATATAGATGCAAAAATCCTCAATAAAATCCTGGCAAATAGAATACAGCAAATCATCAAAAAGATCATACACCATGACCAGGTAGGATTCATCCCAGGGATGCAAGGATGGTTCAATATTCGAAAATCTATAAATGTAATACACTATATTAATAAGTCTGAAATCTGAAGAACCACATGATCATCTCACCTGATGCAGAGAAAGCTTTTGACAAAGTCCAACATTCATTCATGTTCAAATTCCTACAGAATATTGGAATAGATGGATTCTACCTCAATTTGATAAAAGCCATCCGTGACAATCCAATGGCTAATATAATTCTAAATAGAGAAAAACTGAAATCTTTCACTCTAAGATCAGGTACAAGACAAAGATGTTGCCTATCACCCCTCCTATCAATATAGTTTTGAAATCATTAGCAACAGCCATTAGAAAAGAGGGAGAAATAAAAGGAGTAAGAATAGGTAAAGAAGAAGTTAAATTATCATTATTTGCAGATGACATGATACTTTACTTGGAAGACCCAACAAATTCCACCAAGAAGCTACTAAAGTTGATACGGAAATTCAGTAGCATAGCAGGATACAAAGTCAACACTCAAAAGTCAATAGCATTCTTCTACACAGATAACAAACACACTGAGAGGAAAACTATAGAAGCAATACCTTTTACAATAGCACCACAGAAAATGAAATGCCTTGGAATTAACTTAACCAAAGAAGTCAAAGATATTTTTGTGGAAAATTACAAGACCCTAAGAAAAGAGATCATAGAGGATTTCAGAAAATGGAAAGATATTCCCTGCTCCTGGATAGGAAGAACCAACATCATGAAGATGGCCATACTACCAAAAATGTTGTACAGATTTAATGCAAACTCTATCCATCTGCCACCAACATACCTCCCAGACCTAGAGAAATCATTCCCAAAATTTATTTGGAACCACAAAAGACCTAGAATAGCAAAAGAAATCCTGGCCAACATAGACAAGGCAGGAGGCATCACAATTCCTGACTTGAAATTGTACTACAAAGCCACTGTGATAAAATCAACATGGTATTGGAAGCGAAATGGATCTAAGGATCAATGAAATAGATTACAAGATGCAGAGGTCTCTGTGAACACACTCAGTGACCCAATCTTTTACAAAGGGGCCCAAAAAACTTACTGGAAGAAAGATAGCCTTTTTAACAAATGGTGCTGGAAAAACTGGCTTTCTACATGCCAAAAACTGAAACTTGACCCAGCTCTATCACCCTGCACTAAGCCAAAGTCAAAATGGATTAAAGATCTAAACATTGAAAGAGAAACACTTAATTTCCTAGAAGAGAAAGTAGGAAGAACTCTTGAAGACATAAGGGTAGGCAAAGAGTTGTAAACAAACATGTATTCACATGGGAGACAGTTGAAAGAATTAACAACTGGGATCAACTCTTCTTGAGAAGTTTCTGCACGTCAAAGAAATTGTCAACAGAGTGAAAAGACAATCCACAAATTTTGAAAAAAATCCTATTAAACACTCAGACAAAGGTCTGGTCTCTAGAATATGTAAAGAACTGAGATATATTAGGGCCGTCCAATTTAAAGATCCAATCCAGAAATGGGCATTTGAGCTGAATACACACTTTTCAGAGGACAAAATTAAAGAAGCGAATAAATATATGAAAAAATGGTCCACATCACTAGCTATCCATGAAGTGCAAGTTAGAACAGCACTGAGATACCATGTCCCTCCAGAAAGAATGGCTATCATAAAGAAGTCAGCCAACAACAGTGTTGGAGGGGATGTGGGGAAAAGGGAGCACATCTCCACTCTTGGTGGGAATGTAGGCTGGTTACAACCATTGTGGAGATCAGTGTGGAGACTCCTCACAAAAGTAGGACTGGAAATCCCATTCAAGCAGGCTGTCTCCCTCCTGGGAATTTTTCCAGAGGAACTGAAAACATCATATCAATAGTAATATATGTGTGCCTATGTTTATAGTAGCACAATTTGTGATGGCAAAATCTTGGAAACAACCAAGATGTCTGTCACATGAGGAATGGTTGAAAAAGGTGTGGTATTTCTATACAATGGAATATTAGTTATAAAGAATGATAAACTTGAAGCATTTATATTGAAGTGCATGCCACTTGAACATGTGCTCATAAGTAAATAAACCAGACACACATGTGCAAATATCATATAGTCTCCCTAGTATAAGAAATCAAAAGAAGAAATGCAAATAGAAATGTATAACAACAACTAAAAAGAGTTTAGTCAGATAGTTAGGGTAAACTGAACTGCATATGTTGCAGGGTACTAATCAGCTTTTCTTCTGAATGGTTAACAACCTAAGTTCACTGATCAAAAATTGGAGAAATGGAAGGGCTGCAAGTTCAACCAACATTTTCGGCACTAGCCTCTCAAGGTCAGCAAATACTCAAAACGTAGGAGAACCTGTTTTATAACATCATGGAACTCAGTTGTGCCCCAAATTTTCTGATCAAGAAGATTATGGAGCCACAGAGGAATGTGATCTATGATCTATAGTATTCCTAAGGAGAGTCACATGGGGAGAAAACTTTCTCTTAGGCTCTCACAGAGAGCACACTGTTCAAGCAATGGCTGTGACTCATCCACATGTCTGACATTGACAAAGGATCTACAGAGTGAGGTACAGGGTTACAGGATAAACCGTGAGGGGACTTGACTGTCCTCATCAGATACAATGGTACATTTTTTGTTATATGGATCTTGCTTTATTTATCTTGGTCTTAACCATCCAGCAGAGAAGTATAAAAATGAGGTATATAAAATAAGGCCATAATAATAAGCTGAGCTGTAAATGGTTCTAGTCAACAAGTTCTCTAGATAACCCACTATTATTGTGGACTGCTGGACTGTGTTTGATTGTTTCCCTGAGTTCAGGCATCTATAATTAATGAATGACCATGGAATGCCCATCTTTGACAGGACTAAACAAAAAAAAGATGATACAAATTAAGAACCATTCTGTGTTTGTATAAACAGTACAGTTAAGATAAATATGCAGTACTTTTGCATAATTCTATGAGAAGCAAGATTTGCACTAATACTGCTTGGACAGGATATTCTGTTGGCTTGTTGTACTATGGACAACCACTAGGAAGATAACAAGGTAGAAAGTATTAATTATTGAAACTGTACTATAATTCAGCTTTAAAAAATAAGATAAGTATACAGCTATATTCTCTTAATTCATTGACTAGAGACATCCACTCTATTAGTGATTGTAATTAGAATAGCATGTATGCACCTTGTATAACAAAAAACCACTATGAAAACTGTATGGAATATATTAATTATTGAATCTGTCCTGTTAATTTGATTTGAAACTGTCTCATGGCTATTTGTTTTTCGATAAAATAAAATTTAAAAAAAAGACTCGGTTCCTGTCTTGAGGAATCTAGCCTTTCCTTTGCAAGCTTAGTGTCTGTAGGAAGCACTCAAGAAATGCCCGTGGACAGAGTGAGTGGAGACAGCAAACAAGTCTTGCTCTTCTGATATGAGCACTGATTCAGCTGTGACAGTTACTGACCATCCCTCCCCTAGAGTAACAGTGACCTTCACTGCTCGCTCAGTGCTGGGGCGTATGCTGTGGACATGTTCACCCACTGGCTGGCAGCATGGATTAGTGTGGAGAGGGTGATTTTATCCACTGGAGGGAGGTGACTTATTTAACCAGTATTTATGCAGTGCTTTCAAAGCCAAAGATGAAAAGCAAGGCAAAACTGCCTTGTGCTGTTGGTATTAATAATTTACTCCTGCATCATGACTTTCAAATTTCTCTTTCTTTCTTTCTTTCTTTCTTTCTTTCTTTCTTTCTTTCTTTCTTTCTTTCTTTCTTTCTTTCTTTCTTTCTTTCTTTCTTTCTTTCTTTCTTTCTTTCTTTCTTTCTTTCTTTCTTTCTTTCTTTCTTTCTTTCTTTCTTTCTTTCCAGTACTGGGTATTGAACCAGGACCTTGTGCTTGCCAGGTAGGCGCTTATTCTACTAAGCTCTCTTCCAGCCCCTACAAATATATTTCTTTTTTTTTTTTTTTTTTTTTTTTTTTTTTTTTTTT
>PVKA01034875.1:0-23100 GCA_004027165.1 Ctenomys sociabilis | reverse complement strand
TAGCAAACTTAATCAAAATAAGGTGACCAATTTTTTCCAAGTATGTAAAAATTGATTTGTTGGTCCTGCTTTAAATTTCTGAAGAATTCTACTATAGAATTAACGGACTCAAAATCTTTTGGTGGAAGAGAAAGAGAAGGGAACATGTCTTTCTATATGAAAAGATAAAACTTCTTTTCCAAGAGTAATATTTCAAGCAGTAAAAATGATCAGGATACGTTATATATGTACACCAAATCCCCAAAGCAAAGGTAAATACCACAGTGAATGGAGATATCAATAGAAAACAAACAAAAAACAAAAGCATCCTTTCACTTCATATTTAGCTCAACCCAGACGAAAGGCTTTGTGATCAGCTGACCCCGGATGCCTGCTAACACACTTGCTGCGTGGCCAGCCAGCTGAGCAAGCTGGAGGAGAACAAGAGGAGCTGCCCTCCAGCAGTGAGGGGCACATGTCTGAGGACACACACTGCATTGTCTTAACCCCTGGGGGGCAGTTCTGGGAACAGCTCCTCTGCTGGGTTCCCCTCTGGCTCTGCTTGCTTCCAGTTCTCTCTTGTGTTTTCTGGATTTGTTCCTCAGATACACTCGTGGCACCCAAGTCCCTCTCCTGGGCGGCCCTAGAAGTAGGACTCAGGGTAGGAGACCCAGAAAAGTTAGCAGACTTAAGGTAGACCCCAGAGAGGTCACAGATTGTCTAGAAATCATCAAAGACTCTGCCTCTGCTAAAGTAAGACGCTCACAACAACATGAAGTGGGGCTATGCTTCAGTTGGCCTGTGCAGGAAAATTTTCCTCACATTCCAAGGTTTCACTGATTCTTAATCCTTCTGGAAGTTTTGGGAAGAGAAACAAGCAACCCCAGAATCTAAATGATCAAGCCCAATAATGTTCTAGAGATTGGCTGGTAGTTGATAAAATACCCTTATAATACATGAGATGTATAAGATATATATACAATACGATATTTCCATCTGTCCAACGATAATCAAACAATCAGTCATCTTTGGTCTGTTTTAGGTTCTAAGCTATATTCACGTCTTCTGTCTTGTAAGTCAAAAATGTTGCAATTTCTGGTCCCACTGCTTGGAAGTGTGTTAAAATTAGGCAGCTTCCTTATTTCTTAGAACCTTAGTTTTCTTTCCACAGCTGTAAAAGAGAATAATCATCATAGTGTGTATTTCCTGAGGGTGTTGCAATGTCAGCAGGTTGATATCCACAAAGCCTTTCAAAACAGGGCTTGCTGTACATTAAGCACTTGCTGTCACTGTCACCCTTAGATCGTCACTCCACCGGCTCTATTCCTCTCATGCCTGCAGAGAATCCACATTCCTGACTTGGAGAGTTTTAGGTGGCGTCTGTCATAAATTATCACGACAAGTGCTTTTAGGTACAACCACACTGCAGAGAGTTTAGGATCTTCCAATAGCCCAAGTATTTTTCTCTCACAGAAACTGTGAAGAAGTTTGGGTACACTTTTAAATCTTCAGGTGCTTGAGCCGAACATGATGAACGCTCTTGATGCTGGATCTTCAGGGCACAGGAGTGTGGCATCTGAAAATAGGGCAAAAGGTTTTGGAAGCCTATCAACCCCCTGGTTATTAAGATTTCACCCAGATGGTCCTAGAAAGGAAGTGACCTGTGCTTTTTCTAATCAAGCCTGGTGATGGGGACAGTAGCTGCCACGATACAGTGCTGGGCCTTCAGAGTTTCCTGCATTTCAGGGTTCGCCCAAAGATCAGCCTGGGAACAAAAGTAAATGGAAATTGCTTCTCCTGCAGGTCTGGAAATATCAAATGCAGAGTGTGGTGTAGCCTTTTAATCCACAGGGTAGCAAAGTAAAGGTCAATTACCTCACTTAGAGAAATGAAAGCCATGTAGTAAAAGTCAAATAGATATGCCATTAGATAATGTATTTCAAGCACGAAAATGAGGATTTTCTATTGCAGGGTTATATTTAATGCACCGGTAAACACAAGAGCTTATGACAAAGAATAAGATGCAACAGTGACACAGAAAGTATCTAGCAGCCACGTGTAGGATGGTACCATTGTCACTGATTGATTTCAAGACCCTGCCAGGTTGCAGGCAGGCTGCCCCCATTGTCGGACAAAGCCAGGAGAAACAGGTGTCGCTGAGGGTGATGCTGGGGACTTAAAGCCATCTAGACAGTGGGAGCCGTGCCAGTGCAGCTGTCTGTGGCCTGTCCTGCCCTGTGCTCCTGTCCCTGGCCTTCTCTCCTTCCTAGACATTCTTCCTGTGGTGCTGATATTGCCTCAGTGACCAACTCTGCTCTTCTGCTTTAGCAGCCATATCTGCTCCCTCCTGGGGGCAGTGACTGGATCTAGGAAGGTTTCCCTGCCCTGGGCATCACAGTTGGGAATCTTCCCTGGACCCAGAATTAATGGATATGCATTGTGGCTCATGTTTTCACTCCTGATGTGATTCAGCTTCCGGAGCCTGGCCGCTTCCTTAGGAAGGTCTTTTTCTCTTACAGCAGCCAACTGGCTATGTCTGCCTTCCCCTTGGCTGTGCCCTCAGTTTTCACCTCATCAGGAAACTCCTTCAGGGTTGTGATGCTGTACTGAGTGGACAGAAGGACAGGCTTGCTGCTGACCCCAGAGCCTAGCTGCAGCCCAACTCATTTCCCTCAGGGGAGCACCATGGCTTCATGGCCACCATTTCAGAAACCATGTCACTTAGACATAGTTTAATTTCCTTGAGCTGCAGCTTTCCTGTTACAAGCTTTCTGAAATTATTGTAGGGCCAGCGAGATAGCTCAGTGGGCTGAGCACCTGCTTTGGCAAGCACAGGAACTAGGGTTTGATTCCCACTCCCACATGCCACACTGGGCCCACCTCTGGTACACTGAACCAGCAACTGAATCCAGATGTGGTGGCACATGCCTGTAATCCAGTGTTGGGGAGGCTGAAAGTAGGAGGATCACTATGAGTTTGAGTTATATAGTGAGACCCTACAGCAAATACATAAATAAAAAAAGAAGTTATTCTACTTTTCATTAATGTCTTAGACAAGCATTTTCATTAACTGGGTACATATTCAATGAAGAATGTATTTAATGAAGAATGTATTTTATATTAATTAAATCTATGCATCCATCATTTGGAGACTGGGGCAAAAGCATCAGCAGTGGAATTTTCTGTGTGATTCATTAAGCAACCTGAACTCTGTAAACCACGCTCTGGGAACTTCTCATGCATGCAGTGTATTCAGACATCCACTCAGTTTTCTTGAAGAAACCCTGATCCTGTGGAATGATACAAAGAAGGTGCTTCTGCTTGCAATGACAGACCTTCTGGTTGGAGACAGAAACTTGGCATGCCATTTCCAGATGTAAAAATCTGAAAATACATCCCAGTAAGTCACAATTCCTTTGAGAACACTCACTTGGTCTTGGAAGGAAAGAGGTGCATCTTTGTGATGGTGCTTGCTCCCCGAAAGTTAGTGTGTAACAGCCGGAGGAGTGTGCTGCTCTGGCCCTTTTGTTCTTGTTGGAGAAATCATCACAAAGAAGAACCATACTGAACTTGATACATAAAACCTGAACCGAATGTTGGTGCCTGAGGATGACGTCATGGAGGACGAGACAGTCTTGAAGAGCTGTACCAAGTGTGTTTTCATGGGCCAGGTGGTGCAGCTACACTCTGCACAGGAGTGGAGAATTTCCATGAAGAAATAGACTGTTCCCATTCAGCCTCACAAGGCAGGGCATTTAGTGGGGTTTGGAGGGACCTGCGAGGCCTTTGTTCTACCCCTGGAAAGGGGAGTGGGGAGCCTGAACTGTAAGGGATAGTGGTGGCCAGAGGGTCTAGTTGGAAGTGCTGGAGATGCCATCCCTCCTGCAGTCACATGGGGATCGCATGGGCTTTCTGGGAGTTTCCATCTGAAGCCTGAAAACTAGTTGCCTATTCTCACAGTAGCACTTCAAGGCTTCCCAAATCTTCTGTCAAATGTTAAATTTAAGAACCCATTTTTAAGGAAAGTTAGTCCATAGTTGCAGAAAATAATTATGCTACCAGTGGCTTGGTGAGACCACTGTACGTGAGCTCAGGGTCCAGAGGAGCACAGAACTACTGACAAGCTCAGTGGACCTCGTCTCCCCAGGGCATCAGCATACTTCCTCACTCCTGCATCTTGCCCCTTACTCTGACCAATGGCCCACTTTCCAGCCATGAGGAAGTGGGCAGAGGCTGAGATCACTTAAGAAGGGGTATTATTAGCCCATAATAGTAGTGGGTTATTTGCATGACTGGCAATGTCAGAAGTTGTTGACTTGAGCCTTTTACAGCTCAGCTCATTAATATGGCTTTACTTTTTATATCTCGTTTTTATACTTTTCTCCTGGATGGTTAAGACTAAGATAAAGCAAGATCTCTATAACAAGAAATGTAACTTTTGTATCTGACCAGGTCAGTCAAATCCCCTCAGGATTTATCCTGAAACACTTTGTCAGTGTCAGCCATGTGGATGAGTCATGGCCATTGCTTGACCAATTTGCTCTCTGTGAAAGCGTGAGAGAATGTGTTTTCTCCATGTGACTCTGTACACTCTACATTGTCAATCACTTTCCTCTGTGGCCCCATAATCTCCTTGATCAGAAAATTTGGGACACCACTGACCTTGAATGGCTAGGACCAAAATGTTACAGTACAGGTTTTCTTATGTCCTGAGACCTCAGTGACCTTGAATGGCTAGAACCAAAATGTTGGCTGTGAAGGACCATTTTGCAGTGAAAAATTATATATATATATATCTGTATATACAAAATAGGATAGATATACAGCTATTTTCTCTTAATTCAATATGAAGAAAGATTTGCACTAACAGTGTTTGGACAGGATATAATGTCTGCGTATTGTACTATGAGTAACTACTATGAAGACAACAATATGAAATGAATTAGTTATTGTAACTGTCCTACTAACCTGTTTTGAAACTGTTTCATTGTTATTTCTTTCTCAATAAAATTAATTTAAAAAAAAGGAAGAGGTATTATCTAGAAGGTTCAGGCTGGGCAGAGCTGTGAGTGTGAAGAAGACAGAGGGGAAGCAGGAGCACTTCCTTGGACCTGCAGGCTGTGGAACAGCAAAAATGACTGAATGTCAGGGTGGAGCAGGCCAAGAAATTATCTAATAAAGTACGTCAACAACCAGATGAGAAGCCCGAGATCACATATAGTGAAAACCAGAGTAAAGTAAATTAGGAACTCAAGGGATGAAAATCAAACAAACAAAATTCAGGATAGATGAAAAATGCACTGAATGAGGTTAGAAAAGGTTCATGAATTCAGTGATATAGCAATAGACACTATAAGATGAAGCAAGGAGGAAAAAGACTTTTAACAATGGGAAGAGTTTCAGAAATGTAAGCCAATATCTCATGACCTCAGATCTGAAGTTAGAAATGCCAAGGTCGATAAAAGAAAGGTGTGGGCAACATAAACACCCAAAGAAATAATGACTAATACTTTTCTAAGTTTTTAACCAAAAAAAAAAGAAGTGTGTTGAGCCTGAAGCAGGATAAAGATGAAAAATTGCATTAACCATGCCACAAATAACATGTTTCAAATGAGATATATAATATATTAAAAGTCATGAGAAAACAAAAGATAAGACACACACAGATGTACATTGCCACTGAGAAGACAACAGAACAAAATCTTTAGAGTAGAAGACATCTTGTCATTTGAGAATTCTGTACTCGGGAATTCATTTCCTTCCAAAACTGGAAGGGAAAAAAACTGGAATCACAATAAAGGCATTTTCAGACATATGAAAGCTGAGTGAGTTCAGTACCAGCAACAGGCATCAAGGAGATGTTAAAGAAGTTCTCTGGCAGGAGAAAGATGATAATCAATGGAAATCTGGCTTTAAACATATGAAAAAGGAGCACAGGAAGTAGCAGCCATGTTAAAATATATGTAAGATTTCCTATTATTTAAAAACAAAAGCATAAAGGCTGAGAGGGAAAAAAAAGGAAGCATACCGTTATGAGGTTCTCACACTCCATCTGAAGTGGTAGGCTGCCTCCTGAATTTAGACTGCTACATTATAGTTCAATATTATACACTGTAAAAAAATCCTAAAGCAACAAGACAAAGTGGTCAACCAGTAAGCCAATAAAATGGGTACAAAGGAATCACCAAGATGTCATTAACACAAGGAAACACAGCAGAAGGCCAAAGGGAATAATGAGACAAGTGGAAAATAAGTAAAAAGGTGCTAGGTTCAACCTAATTGTATCAATAATCAAATTAAATGTAAATTAGCTGACTATGTACCTAGTTAAGATAGAGATAAAACACATTTGTTGTGAAGGTAAGGATACACAGTGTATTAGCCACTGTTGTTCTTTGTTTTGTTATGAAATTTTATTTCTTCATAAGAAAACAAAAAGCGACAGAGAGTTGTTTGTAAAAGGGCAGATCATGCAGCACTGAAGGCCAAGTAGAAAGGCATGCTAGTGCAGGCAGGGAGACGTCGGAGCGAAGCCTGGAGCCGGAGACCGCGTGGGTTATTTGATAATGAGAAAGTGTTGTTCTGCTCAAGGCCACAGAATTATGAGCA
This sequence comes from Ctenomys sociabilis, assembly GCA_004027165.1. Classification (NCBI taxonomy): domain Eukaryota; kingdom Metazoa; phylum Chordata; class Mammalia; order Rodentia; family Ctenomyidae; genus Ctenomys; species Ctenomys sociabilis. The sequence continues at coordinate 16,512 of PVKA01034875.1, read as the reverse complement.
TTATTTAAGTTCCTCAGAACAGAGCTTGAAAATGCATGGAACAGAAATGGGTAGAACTGTAATAAGAAATAAACAGAATCATGATTATGGCCAGAGATTTCACTGTCCCATTCTCAAGAATTGCCAGAACAGGAAGACAGAAAATTAGCAAGTGTACAGCAGGCTTATCAACACTGTCAGTCAACTTGATCTTATTGACATGTGTAAAACATTGTAACCTCAAACATCAAAATGCACATTGGTATTCAAATATACAGAGAACATTTACCAGTACAGACCATAATGCTGAAATATTTTAAATATGAAAAGTATAGCTGCAAAATAATCCATCTATCTATCTATCTATCTATCTATCTATCTATCTATCTATCTATCTATCTATCTATCTATCTATCTTTAAACTATGACTTCAAGGAAAAACCAAAAGAGAAATTAGAAACTGTTTTGAACTGATAAATGTAATACAAACTTTGGGGAACTCTGTTAAAATACTTCTTGGGGGTAATTTATAGCACTAAACACTAACATTATTAAAGATAAATGTGTTCTCAAGTCTTTCTTAAGCTTATATCTTAAGAAACTAGACTCAAAGAAAAGAGCAAATTGAACTCAATATATGCTTACTAAATATCAAAGCCCAAATCAATGAAATAGAAAATGGAAAACATTAGAGAAAAATCAATGAGACCAAATCTAGTTCTTAAAAATAAGTTTTATAAACTTCTAGCTAGACTGACCTATGAAAAAAGAAGAGACAAATTACCTATGTCAAGAATCACAATTTATTGTACACATAGCAAAAGAAATATTAAAGAATATGTAAAAAGCTTAATATCTATACATTTCATAAGTTAGAGTACAAATTCCTTGAAAGATAGTAACTAGCAAAGATTACTCAAGAGGAAATAGGTAGCATGAATAATCTTTATCTATTTAAAAAATGGAATTTGTAAGTAGAAATCTTAAACACATCACTAGTAAATTCTAGGAAATATCAAAGCTATATGAACCCTTCCTTGAAGTTGAAGAGGAGGGTGTACTTTCTAACTCAGTACTTAATATCCTGGTACCAGAACAAGGCAAAGTCATTCCAAGACAAGATAATACAGACTAAAACACTCTTTGTGAACATTGATATAATAATTCAAATAAAAATTTACCAAATCAAATTCAACGATACATATGAAGGATAAGATATCATAACTAAGTGAGCTGTGTATCAAAAATGCAGGATCATTTTGTTTTTGTTCGTTTTGGTTTTTGTACTGGGGATCTGACTGAGAATTCTATGCTGGTCAGGCAGGCACTTCGGCCACTGAGTGATCTTCCTGTTAACACCTCCCTTTCCATGTCCTGTGTAAACATTTTTTTTTAGGTAAGTATGTAGTGTAGGCTGGCCTCAGACTTGTGACTCTCCTGCTTCAGAACCCCAAGTATTAGGAATACAGGCCTGTGCCACCGTGCTTGGCTATGTTAATGTATTGAGAAATTAAAACTCTACAATCATTTCTGGGTAGGAAATATAAAAGGATCTGAAAGAAACTACTAGAATTAATATGCACGTTTAGAGTGAATGCAGACTTCTGGTCTACCTCAGAGTTCTAAAAGGATCTAAACATAACAAAAAAGAATAATAAGTCAGTGTAGCAGAGTTGCACAATATAAGATTAATTTACAATACTCAATTGCATATTTAAAAATTGACAACCTCATTCATTCTAAAATTCAAATGGAAAGATAAGGACCTAGAACAGTCACAACAACTTTGAAAAAGAACGAAGCTAGAGGATTATCACTGTGTGATTCCAATGCATATAAAACTACAGTAATTAAAAGACTGTGATATTGGTTTACAGATTATAGGACAGAACAGAGAGGCCAGAAATAGACCTGTGCATAAATGAACAACTGATTTTTGACAAGAGTGCTAAAGCATTTCAGTAGAGAAAGGATGGCCTGTGCTATCCTTTCTTTCATTGTGATAGACCTACTAGACAATCACACCAAAAAATCCATATCAGGAGTAAAAACTGTCTAAAAACTTATTGTAAGTTTCAGTATAAAACATAAAACTAAGCATATTTTAGAAAAAAACATAAAAGAAAATCCTGGTGGACTTGGATTAAGAAGAGATTTCGTACATATGACCATAAAAAACAGTTTGACCAATTAAAAGTGTTTCTATGCTGAAGACAATGTCAGGAGATTCAAGTGCAAGACTGAGAAATCCACAGATTGTAAGAAAATAGTTGCAAGAAACATATATGATGAGAAATGTACTCAGAATCTATTACTCATTGAAAGAAAGCAACCAAATTTGTACAATAATAGCAACCTGATTTCAAAAACGAGTCAAAGATATGAACTGATACTTTACCAGCAAGATCAATAGTGAATAAGCAAATAAAAGGTGCTAAATGCTGGTAGGAGTTAGAAAACTACCAAAAAATTAAAATCACAGTGAGAGGGCCGGGGCTATAGCACAGCAACACAGCACCCGCCTGGCACACATTGAGGTCCTGAGTTTGATTTTCATTACCACCCAAAAGAGTCCCAATATCGCTACACACATACTAAAATGTATTACGTTGAGACTACTACATCAAGTTATGAAGGACATGGAGGAGTTGGAAGGATCACACATTTGGCAGAACCCTGGAAATAATGGGTCTATGGAGGCACAGTAGTTTCCTACTGTATGTTAGATGGACGTTTCAGTCATTCTCTTTTAAACAACTCAGCACAAGATAACTCCAGCACACTTGGCATAATGAAAAATATAACTGGCTCATATTGTGGTAAAATGTCTGTTTTTTATTTTATGGGTAACACTGACTGTTATGCACATGAACATGAGGGCTATTCTCTCTGACTATTCCTGACATTCCACATCTGGTCAGGGTTCCAAATGCATGAACATGTTCTATGCGGGATTGAAACATCACCCTGGGAAATACTCTCTGGATGGGCAATCGGATCACATTTGCAAAGCAAGACTGTTAGGTCATAGCTGTAGCTGTGCACTCCATGGGAGCTGGTCATACTGGGACCAAGCACTCAGCTGAATATATGATGTACTTCAGGGAGTTACCACTCTGCATTTTTCTGTGTCCTACCTTCCTTCTTAGGGTCCTAAGGGAAAATGAAATCAATCTCAGCCGACAGTAAGATCCACACTTGCTGTTTTGGGCAGATACAGGCCTAGAATGCTCAGATCTTCATTCAGGATGCAGCTGCTTTGGTTAGTATATCTTAGAACAGCACTGCTTTATCATACGAGTTGATGTCATTAAACATTTATTAAGCACCCATTGTGTGCCAGACATACAAACACAGATAGAAGACACCATTCCTGCTTATCAGCGTTTTGTGAATAAAAGCTAATTAATATGTTTATTCAATACATCAGATAAGCAATACATGGTTAAAGAAATTTATATTTAATCCAGATTTTGTTTGATGACCCTGGAAGAGAAACTTATGCTTCTTGGAATACTGAAATACAATTCTAAGTCACTGAAAAGTTAAAGGTCTACAGATTCAAGGAGAAAACAAATGGAAACCTCTTTAAGGGGATATCTGATAAATGCAACATATAATTTCTCAGACAAAGCTTATAAATTATATATCATTCTAAACACCCATCAGACAATGAAAGCTAATCCCTTATATTTAGTCTGGATATAACATGGAAGGCTTCATTGTTTTCCTAGTAGTTTATATGTTAATATTATGTCAAGGATTTGAAGTATGGCTTTATCCTTTCATTTTAAGTGTCTTTAAATATGTACACACACATAGCTACATACGTGAGTGTGTAGAAATAGAAGCTTTTGTCTACAAAGCTGTATCCCCATCCTGGTAGCACTTCTGGCCTAAGGAACATCATCCTTGACTCGAAACCCTTTTGTTCTAAAGTTAATTTTAGCTATGAGTTTTCAGGTCTCTCGAGAGAATATGTCACAGCAAACTTTGTGACAGATTTTTGGGTCTATATTTAATTAAAAGCACCCTTACATCTGTTCAGATGCTATCCTAAAAAAGTCCTTCTGAGATGTGAGTGATGACCCACAACTTCTGACCTATTTTTGTATGTAGTATTCCATAGCAGCAACTGCCAGCTGGTCTCCCGTACTTTTCTCCCTCCTGGGCTCCTGCAAGGGAACAATTTGTGGCGTAGGAGGCCTAAAATTCTGGAAATTAAATTACCATCTGAGTGGACACAGCTACAGTACCATTCAAAAATATTACTTAACTCTCTGCTACATTTTTATTTTCCCCTACACTAACAGGACCACCCAGGTGAGCTGTTACAGATCTGTGTCAACTGTTTTTATCGTTTGGTTCTGATAGGGGTAGCAGAATCTTTACCTGTCATCAGCTTACTGGAGAGACAAACTAGAGAAGGTACTTTGGCACAGTGGGGAATATAGTACATTTATGAGCTGAAAGAAAATTGAGTTTCTGTTGAATTGTTTACTGCTGCTGGAGAAACAAGAAAGGTTAATTTCATACTGTTTAATATAACTTCAGGAGAACGCAAAATAAAATAATGTTTGCGAATAATGGTGTTATGCTTCAGGTCTGCCCTCCCCCAAGCAAAATAAACTCCATGTAGTTTTGAACCTTTAAAATGGATTTTAAATTCTTATCAATTCAGATCCTGAGGGATTATGTTAAGTAGTTGTTACAAATCATATCTTATGCCAAGTGGCATATAGAAAAATATGCAAAAATATGATTATGTTTCATTGAAGATTCTGTCTATTCTGTATTATGCTGAATTTGAATTTTTATATTTATAGGCATCATTACATCACATATGGTAAGTGACTGTAAAAGATCCATATATAAAAGTTATATGGGTTTACCTATATGCAAATGAACCCACGTACTGGTGTGTATATTTTTATTATCTTTTAACTTCTGAAAGGTGGCACTGGTTTCACCTGTTTCCTAGAGCCCTTGTAGTGCACGGACAGAGTAATACCACCGTGCATCATTTGCCACGTCGCTAGTCCTTTGGTTGTCTTTCCTTTGTAGGCACCATGATACCTTTTGGCAAGAAGGGTGCATAGCACCTATGTAAGCCTAGCACCATGGGGCATGAAGTTGGTAGTGTGTGACCTCTGCAAGGATCAGAGACTGAAACTAACCATTTTGAGTGAAGCCTTTCAGGAAAAACCCTCCTCTCAATCTTTAAAGTCAGAACTTTGTAGTAGAAATGCAATGCAAATGACAGGTACAAGTCACAGAGGGAAATTAAAAATTCCTGTCTAGCCACAGTTGAAAGAAGTAACAGGTGAAATGAAGTTTAACGTATATTCAAACCATTATGTCTAAAGTATTCTTCCTGCTTTTTTGTCATGCTCACTAAAATGGATAGATAGCTGGACATAGTACCAACTCTTTGCTTCCCATCCAAGTTGTCCATGCTGTGTTTGAGAAATGCTTTTCTAAAATATGGGGGAGGCAGGAGATGAAAACTGGGGCCATGGCTCACTGGATGTCATGCAGATAGAGACGCAAACTCTGGACTCTGTGTTTAAATACACAGTTGAGCTTGTGTAGGCAATGGCACTATGCATCGTGCAGGGAGCAAAGGGATGCATGACTCAGATTGAAAAAGCGTGCAAATCAGAAGGCCGACCTGGAACAGCAGCTCCACTCCACGCCTGGAGGAGGAAGACCGTGGTGCTGCCTTCTGGGGCTAAAGTGAAGGGGTCGAGTCTGGCCGGTTTGTCTAGAGTGCACTTGAGAGCACACCCCATGCCCTTGGGACCCATTGTGAATGAGCAGACGCTCTGAAAAACTGTATGTGAACTCTATTAGGAAAGCAAAATGTGGTTTTCAACCACATCAGCTCATTCCTGTAATATATTCAAATGAAATAATTCAAGTGAAACAAAAAGTGTATTACGAAGGTCTTCAGTGTGGTGCTACTCGTGAGAGAAATAAATGAGAAGGGCCAAAGTTTAATAATGAATAAATAGGTCAATAGAACTACAGTTCCCTCAGATTCAGGGATATTATGCTCTCTATCATTATGCAGTTAATAATGATAATCATGAAGATTATGTAAAATTATTGAAATGATTTGACAAATACAAATGAAAATTGAGGATGTAAAATGGTAAATGTATTGTAATAACAATTATGTATGCTTGGGAAAAGGCTTAGAGGATCATTTGCAAGAATAGAAAGAATTATGTTAAGGTGAAGTGACTTAAATTATTTAATATGATTACACCATATTTTAGTAAAATAAATTGAAGCAATTTAACCCAGAGATACCTGTACACTCTTCTTACTTAAGTAAGCAAAAGTATTTGGGATCTGTATTCTTCCCTTGAGTGGGAACATGGCGTATCCTAAACAGAAGAAGAACACACTCTATCCCTGCTGATACAACCTAGACCAACAAAGCAAAATAATTAATTAAAATAATAATGAGCAATGTAAACTGGGTAGAAGTTATTTTTTATGCTATCATATTTAACAAGAAAAGTCTTGTAGATTAATGCCTGAGGAAATAAATACGAGGTGATTACATGCTCAACTGAATTCAGTTCCAGGACAAAGGAAAAGAATTTGTGGACCCGTGGAAGGCCGGGCCTCTGGCAGGTCAGCCTCAGCTCTGAAGTCTGGGCAGTTTCATGTAAACGGAGAGAAAGGACCCATGTAGCCGAAGAGGAGAAATGTGAAAGGAAGGTGTGAATGAAATTAACCAGAAGACAGACTGATATGATTAGCAGATTCTTTTTGGGGGGGGAAATGATAGTGGGATGACTATTCAGTGAGTTAGTTAACGCTTGTTTTCTGCACCCTGGGGTTCTGCTAAGGAGATAAAATTAGGCGCAGTGCGGTGAGCAGGTTCCATCCGTCACAAATCAAATCATGTTTTCTGCACGCTCTGAATGGTAGTTGGCCTAGACAGGCAACTTTTCTCACCTTTCACCTTTGAGCCCCAGGAAATTCTGGGATGGTGAACTCCATGCAGTTTTCTGACAGAAAGACTACATGTTTGCAGTATGCTGTTCTATTATATTTGCATCTGTAGTGGAGCTTGCTTTCCTTCGGCAAAGAATGAGCCCACCTGCATGATGCCACATTTCATGGAAGTCACCAGGAAAATGCTTTCTTTTGGAAAGTACCATTAGACTGCTCTTAGTTTATCAAATAAAGAAAAAAGCCTGAACTTTAACTCTTTGTTCATTTTATAAAAGAAAAACAACGTGGAAGTCCTATAGTCAATTTAACAAGACGTCTAAAAGAAGAGTCCTCAAGAACTCCGGCAGACAATATCCTGAGCATATCAGAAGGAAGAGGGAGGATGAAGAGCTAGGGCCCAGAGAGATATACCTTTGGCTAGCTCTGACCTTATTATTAAGGAATCATTCCAAATAATTGCTACAAATAATCATTTGTAGCAATAATCATTCCATGTTGCTAAAGAAAATACTGGAGTGAACAAATCTAAAAGTTTCTGAATTTTGCATCTGCCCTTACTCTATTTTTGCATCAGATGAAGCTAGCATCATTTGCTCATGTTTTACAGTTTATGAAGTGTTTTAGCATATATACATATATCCTGTGTTTACACTTCACAGCTGCCTGGAGTCTTCTAGATAATGTGAGAGTCTCAGAGACCCAGGGGCCAGCTTGCGTCTCTCCTCCTGCAAGTCCCAGCGGCTACTCATACACCAGCTTTCTGGGCTTGCGTTCTTTCCCTTGTATTATATCCATGTGCCTATCAGTCTTAGTTCTGCACATACTGTAACAACACAGAGAGACTAATTCATTCACCTTCTTTCACCTTATCATCTTCTCGTGGGAGTCAAGTGAGGATCAATACTGAGCCCTCAGCCTTCTGTTAATGGGGCAGTGGGACCTTATGTAACATTTACCACACCTGGCCAGGGTTCGGACACATACTATGTGACCACTTACCACTTGAGCCAGGTCGGCCTCACAGTAGCTACCAAGTGGTGCTGATCTAAAGCCAATAGAAGAGCTCTTCTCCACAATTCTCCTGATGGGCTTGTTACCACATCTTGAACTCTTGTCATTCAGTTTATTCATTTGGGCAAGGAATGACCAACCTCTTGCTTATAAAGACTTACATTACTGCTCTGGAGATTAGCAAACCATACAGGCATGGTGAAATTTATCAGGGTGAGAATTGTAAGGAAAATGTAAAAGGGTAAAGACAATTCTTGGGAAGGATTTCAGGAAAGGGTGCTCCCTGGGGAGCCCCCAAATTAGAGATGACTGCACCAGGGCACAGAGGAGTGAGAGGGTGGGTGTGAGACAGATTGGCTCTTTCTGCAGCCCAGTTCAGGGCTCTCTCTGTCTCCCTGCTTGTCTCTGCCATATTTAAAACAGTCTTCTTTTGTTGAGCGTCCCATAGACCCTGTCACTTGCTCTCTGGAATTCTGCAAAACGGAGCGGCAGAAATCGAGACACTAATTCAATGTGACTCCACAATTACAAAGTGATCCTCGGAATTGAAATAGCAAACACTCTTGTCAGGCGACTGCAGCAAGATGCAGACTGGTTTTTCATTTCCTTGTACAGAAGCTGTTTCCTAAGTGTCAAAAATGACATCACCTTTCAGAAGGGTGAAGCACTGGCAGTGATCAAAATCTTGTTTTCTCAAACCCATTTTGAAGATCTTTTTTTCTTTTTCTGGAGCTGTGAATTTCCACCATACAGTATGAGACCTGATTTTTCTTCTAAAGTAATGTAATTAATAAAATAATTAAACAAGTGACACAGGAGTCCCATTAGAGGTAGACTTACATAACGTATGTATTGATGAAACAAAGGTTCTTAAGCTCTCTTAATAATCATGGGGAGAAAAACTAGCATGTATTTCAGAGGCACAGTTGAAGGATAGTTTGCAACTAATGTCTAGAGGTTAGAAGTGGTGTCAGAACCACATAAGCCAAAGATTGTTTGTAAATCAATTCTTAGAAGCTAAACAAAGTTTAGCATAGGAATACACATACGATGGATATTCAACATGCATTGTCTAACTAATAATGATTAGCTGAGTAGATTAATAATGCAGATAAAACTGCAGGAGTTTGTTTAATTTTGCAAATACTTTGAAGAATGTAAGTAAAACATTTATGCATTACTTATAAATTAGAAATTACTACCTAATTATCATATAAATTTAATCACTGCGTTTTGTGCTTTAAGCCTTCCGGTTGGCTTCCATCGCCTTACAATAACCTTTAGGATTAAGCAGGATAGTATTTTACCTGCTTCTCCCCTTGCAGTCTGCTTATTGCACCTCAGGGATTTCACACATGCTGCTCCTCTTTCAGGACTATTGCCCTGTAGACATAGGCCACAACCTTCCTTTGTTTTTTTGGCAGAACTGGGGATTGAACTCAGGCCCTTGTGTTTGCTAGGGAAGCGCTTGTTCTACTGAGCCATTTCCCCGGCCTGATCCATTCATAGTTCTGGTGTCCTTACTTCAGAGAAGCTCTTGAGGCTGTCCCTCCTAAAGGGTCTATACTCTCACTCTTTTTTCTTTACCCTAATGTATTTTTCTTTCAAGTATGTATGGCTGATTGAAATGATAATATTTACATATTGGTTCATGTCAAGTTTAGTAGGTGCCATAAGCTTTGCACCCAACAGGGACTATAGTACACAGCACAAGGGGTCAACTTCTCTTATCCAATCTCCTGAATGGGAGATAATAAAAAGATTGTGGCCAAAATATTTGCATTTAGAAGGTAGGTAAGCAGAGACCACATAAGATAGCAAGATATGGTGGGAGGCACATGAGACAGCTTAAGGTCTTGAGAAGGTTTTTGAGTAAAAAACAATTGATGTTTTGCATTGACTAAATAAAATATATTGAACACTAAGTCAGACCTTACTGCTTAGTGTTTACAGGAAGCTGTACAATTATGAATAGCTGAAAGAGAAAGCATTGCTCCAAATAAATATTTATTCTTATATCACTCCCTCCCTTTCTTTTGTCTTAGCGCTTCAACATGTCTTACTGTCTGGAGGTGAATTGACACCTTGTATATGTTCTATTTTTCTTGGACAGAGAATGTAAATTGAAACTAATTTCCAGGTTTTGTAATGACAGAAACAAAGAGCTTCAAACTTACCAACATAAACTCAATGGTAAAAGTGGGAGGAGAAATGGTCAAGAACAGAGAAGGAACAAAAGTGGTGTCCCTCTTCATTTTCCTTTCCAGGCTGCAGAGAATGGCGGTCTCTATCCTTCCTCTCAGCGTGAGTAGGGCTCACAAGATTCTAAAGTTCAAATCGCCCTTCAGAAATGTTCAGCCTGTGCCCATGGTCTCTTCTGGGGAAGTTAAATTTGATGTCAGGTAATTCTCTGATTCTGTGATGTCCTGGCTGGCATGTGGTATGGTTCAGATTCAGTCAATCTAGTATGATCCACTGTTTATAATTCTCAGCAATCTGTGTCTGTGCCTCATTGCTCTGGGTTGTGACTTACAATCACATATTGTAGTTTATATTTATCAACTTCAGTTAGGAGACAAATTGTGCAGGCAGGGAGATATAATTACATCTTCATGAACTAACAGAAGGCAAACATTGTGGCTCATACCATAGGACCATGGAACCACGGGACCATGGACCACGGGACCACAGGGCCACAGGAGTTGGTCTCATTCTCCCTAAAGGCTTGGTGTGTGTGTCTAAATCTTCACAGCTCCACTAGCATGGAGGAAGCCTGAGTTCCTTTCTTCCCCTCTTCTCTTTCTCTCTTCCATGCCCCCTCTGCTCCCTCCCTCCCTCCCTCCCTCCTTTCTTTCTTCTTCCTTCCTTCCTTCCTTTCTTTCTTTCTTTCTTTCTTTCTTTCTTTCTTTCTTTCTTTCTTTCTTTCTTTCTTTCTTCCTTCTTTTGATTATTACCAAAGTAGAGTAACATTTCATGATAGAGATGTCAGCATTTTCAGCAGAACTGTATGACTTTTTACAAAATGATCAACCTTTACAAAATGACCTGCCATAATCTAGACTAATTTGTGCTGGTCTGTCAAGTCTAGAACAGAGAACCCAGAAAAACTAGTTTGTCAGTTCAAGGCAGACACTTCAAACCTTTAATCACAGCTAAACACTTTTACTTCTAGGGTAGCAAAGCTGTCCTCACTGAGGGTGTTATGGTTTGCAATGTCTAAAGGGTAGAAACATGCTCAAATTGCTCTTCCGACAGTAAATTTTTACGCAATAGCAGTTTGTCAATGTTAAATTTTCTGTCCTTTTTTTCTGGAATGATTTGAATAATACCTCAGTATGCTCTCAGAATTTATTACTTACAAAAATAGTCATTTAGGAAAAGATGGTCAACATTTCAGAGAACTAGTGCAACCCAGATGCAGCAAATAAATAATTGGTCAAGTAAAAAGTTAAATAAGAAATTACCCAGAAAGATAGAACAGAAAATCCTCTACTTGTGTCCAAACTTATGTACAAGTGGCTATTTGTTGTTGATTAATTCTAATTTCCTCAAATAAGAAAAAAATTGGCATCCTTATCAAAAACATATAAAAAATAAATCATCATCAAAAAAAATAGTGGAAGCGGTACAGTTCTCACGCAAGACAGCATTATCTTTTCCCAGTTACTCTTCTCCATGCACGGATAAAAAAAATCCATGACTTTTGCATTTACTTGCCAATTTTGCATGTTGTTACATAGGAAATATAAACCACAGTTTATAGCACTTTACATTATTGCTTTCATAGAATTTTCAACATTATCTTATGGTGTTTCATATGGAGGTCACAATGAAAGGTTATACTGTATTAAATTTATTTCATAATATGAGTAGTAAAAATTTATTTTTATTTCTTAATGACTATTTTATTTATTTTTTCCATAATTTTATTGAAAAACAAATAGCAATGAAACAGTTTCAAATCAAATTGGTAGGACAGATTCAATAATTAATACATTGCATAAAAACAGTAGTTAGATGCCACGAAGTGTGTGGCAGTGCCTTAACCTTACGCATGTTGTCAGGCTTGAGGGCCTCTTCCATCCTTATTAAGGGGAGTGCTAACTTTCTCTCCTTTCATAGGACACAAGAGTAGTAAAAGTTTAAAAGAAATAATTTGACTTAAACATTCATTTAGGATGAACTGCTACACATTTCACTGTTAAAAGTTTCCAAAATTTCCTTCACTATATGAAACAAAGTACAAATTCAATGTTCTACCTAGCGAGCTTCCTCTGCTGATCAGGTCTTTGAAGTCAATATTTTTCTTCATCAGCTCACCATTATAACTGGAACAATTGAAAAGCTAAGGACCAGAAAATCTATTATAAATAATTTAGACTTTCCACTGAAAAGCCAAGTGTTCAATACTACCGACAAAAGCAATGTTTAAACTTTTATGTTAAAAACACATCTTTGTGAATTTTTTGTCTTTCCTCTTTTAAAGCTAACTAGTCTATTTTATTTTATTATTAACTTTCCGATCTAGAATTTATAACTATTTCTCATGTACTTTTATCAGGTTAGTCAGGTACAGAATGAAATTTCTTCAAGTTTTTAAGAAACTCTAAAATCTCTGTGAAAGAAATGAACTAATCTAAATTAAAACCCCTCTGAGCCTTTATACCTTTGTAGAAATTCTGGAACCGGTGATTTGACAAAGAGCTGTCGGATCGAGGTATCCAGAAAAGATGTAATTGGGAGCAAATCACTTTTAACCTTTCGTTCTCATCCTCACTGAACAACTGCTCTTTAGGTTTGACTTCACGTAAGTATAAATTTAGAGGTATTTAAAAAAAAATGAGATCATGGCTCTAACTACTACAGTACAGTGAATCTGGGTTGCAGAAGAGAAAAATGTCTCTTTCAGATAACCTTCTCCCTGCTATAGGCTACTGAGTATCTAACCAACCTGGGGAAGGAATCCATTCCATACATGTAATGTCTTACTAAGATGGTGCTTACTAGGGAGCATACCTAGAATGGTCCATGGTGACTTGGGAAGCGATGTCTCCTTAGGAACTGCTGGGTAGGTCCAGACAGACAGAGGCTGCCACAAACCTCCGTGCAAGCCACAATGGCTTTTTATACCTATGCCCAGAAGACTAGTATATCTTTTCCAAAGACTGACTGTGGACAGATAGTAGTTTGTTCTTAAATGAATTGTCTTTTAAATGATTTATTCTTCATTGAAAATAAGCATGAATGTTCAGTGAATTGAACAATCTTGCACACCTATATCTGTTAATCTGAGCAAGAGATCTGACAATAAAAAGCACAATATAACCACCATTGTTGGACAGGACTTTTATTTATTTTTTTTGTGGAACCAGGGATTGAACTCAGGCCCTTGCCCTTGCCAGAGGAGCGCTTATTCTACTGAGACACCTCCCCAGCCATAACAACCATTATTTATTTGCTCTTCTTGTTTTGAAAATCTGTATGATATGTTTTGTTGTATGTTACTGTATTTGTCTTTGTGTTTTGCTATTTGTTTTTGCTGTTGTTTTTGTTTTACTCTTCAAAACAAATCAAATTTAAAAAAATGATTAAATCATTTAACGAAGTTTTAAATTAATGTTCCCTCCCAGGTATGCAGTAAGTTGATTTTAATCCTAGATGCTCATGAAAATTTCCTAGGAATTTCCAAGCACATGCTGCGGCAGGCCCTGTGTCAGGTGCATGGCTCTTGCCTATGATCCTAGGTGTGGTCAGCTTTGTGGCACTAAGTTCATATTTCTGCTTGAAGTGTACCTACTGCCTGTAGTTTAGAGAAGCATATAGTTCAAATATTATGGAGGCTTTTGTTTCTGCCATTCTGGTAACCTAGAGCACATCAGAACCCACTTTCAATACATTGTTTGAAGGATTTTTTTTGGGGGGGGGCTGGCTCAGGTTGCTTTAAGGGTGTGTCTGCTGTGGTTTGTGGAGCTGGGTATAGACCCACAGTCCCCTGTGCCTGCCTGAGCTTGCAAAGGCAGGTGCTTTAGAACAACTGAGCTAACCTATAAGTCCCTGTCAATACATTATTTGAAAAGAAAATGAAGTTATAAGAATATGGAAAATCCACTGAAGCCAGGCATAAACCACAAAATCATGGTAACAGGTGAATGCTGGAGATGGATTAGGGTACTTCCTTATTTATTAACTGAGATCCATTCCTGCAACTAGGTCATTAAATGCGTTGGTTACTATATGAGGAATTGTACATGGTATGTGCATTACAATATTCAGAACAAAGAAATGGTCAAAGGAAACCCTACCCTGATGAGTTTGCTTCTGTTTACATGACTTTTACATACAGTACAGTAATGTATGTCAGAACATCAAACTCTAGTATTTCACTATAAAGTACAGCCAGCAGGAATTATATTACTATATAAACAAGGTACACTGTACAAAATGACACTGAGGCTACATAAACAAGATATACATAAGAAAGACAGGTCTTAAGTCTGAGCAGTGAGTCTGAAGTCCCAACAGTGCGCCTCACCCCAACCAGCCGCTAAAGAGGCAAGTTGTGGAGGGAGGAATGTCAGTACTCAGATTTCTGACTATAGCCTGAGCTGCAGATGGGTGGACTCGTGCTGGGGGCAGACCATAGGCACACTGTATCGACAATCTTCTTAAATCAAAGAGGAACCCAGAGTAGCACCTGCCTGGCAAGCACAAGTTCAATCCCTGGTGCCAAAGGAAAAAAAAGAAAAGAAAAGAAAAAAAGAACCTGTAAAATTTGACAATACTTCCTAGTAATGTTATCGAGATAATTGATAAGGAAAAGTATTTGTTCTGGCTTATTTCTAAGCTAGATTAAAACTGAACATAATTCCTTACTGTCTGTGGTTACTTCCCAGCTCAAATGGGCCCCCAATTTGAGCATGACCTATTTGCAAGGTCTTACACCACAATTTGTGGGTAATAACACTAAGTAGACCCACTTTATGTTGCCTCTAGGTACCAGACAGAAAACTCTACATTACTTTGAAAAATTGATACAAATAGACTAGTATCATTTGTAGCTAAGGATGAAAGCAAAACACAACTCAGACTCACAAAGCTTGAAGGAACGCATCGCCATATGTAAGAATTAGTGGGAAAGGTTATAACAAACCACGTCAGGCGAGAAACTTCACGGAATAATACAGACAGAAGCAGCTCCACAAAGGCTCTAGGAGCTGAAATAATCATGTCAAGTACAGAGCCCCTGTGCCTGCCATCCCAAAGAAGTAAAGAGAACGCTGAGAACACTACTGAGGAATAAAGGAGTATCAACAATTATCAGGTGTGTTTAAAAAAAGAAAAAGATAAAAACTAACGGCGACTGCGGCAATAAGAGATATAAGCCCTGAAATTAAAATTGAGGGTAAGAGTTTCATGTAGAGAGAAATTCAGAGCAAAGATAAATTTTAGTTCACTAACTGCTATGCCTCCCTTTCACTCCTCTTCTAAACTATACAACATCAAAACACACCACATCCAAGGGTGCTATCACAATAAGTGAAATATTTGTTGTCTACTCAGGCAAGAGGCATTTTGCTGAGCTATGGGTGGAAGCCATCCATGAAAGGGGTTGGCGGAAGTGAGGAAGGTCGCAGACTACAGGTGGGAAATCTCAGCAGTTCTGGAGTAGACCGGAATCTGCAGAGGGCCAAAAGTGGCTGCAAGTGGGCTCTTCACAGCTTATGAAGCTGGGGATGCAATGGGTGAAGGACTGTTTTATCAGTGCGCATAAATGCTACCGAGCACCTGTGTCTCCACCCCTACCAGCAGGAGATTAATGGTTTAATGGCGTGATAACCCGTGAGGTGATTTAATTCTATAATCCCACTATTATTAAGTTAATGATGTCAGGACAATCAGTAATCCAAGTGGTAAAAATGCCTTCTCTACTTCAGATCATGTACAAGGTTTGGGAAGATAGCTCAGCAGCAGAATTACCTGCTTGGCAAGCACAAGGTCCTGAGTTTTATCATCCGTACAAAAAAAGCAAAAAAAAAAAAGGAAAGGAAAAGGAGGCAGCCCAACATAGATCGATTCTGGACTTCATGGGCATGTCAAAATGCTAGAAAGATGTGTCAGAATATTTTCATGATCTGGAAAAAGATAAAGATTTATTGAAGTATAATTGGCAGATTAAAAAACAAACACATTTGATTTGTAAAGAATGATGATTTCACATCAATATGCATTATGAAATTATTACTACCATCAAGTTAATGCACACATACATTACCTCACCAATGTGATTTCATAATGTTATTGTTGTGTGAACATGCATAGGCAATGACAACAGTTCATTGCTATTCTCTTAGCAAATTTCAGGTAAAATACAGAATCATAAGCTACACACATCATGTTGTGTGTTACTTTAGGAACTTGCTCATCTGGAACAAAACATTGTACTCATTATGAAGAACTCTCATTTTCCCTACACCCTGGCAACCATAGTTCTAATCTTTGCTTCTACAAATTTAAGCTTTTTTTTTTTTTTTTTTTTTTTTTTTTTTTTTT
>PVKA01034874.1:0-23103 GCA_004027165.1 Ctenomys sociabilis | reverse complement strand
GTGGGAATGTAGACTAGTACAACCATTGTGGAGGTCAGTATGGAGACTCCTCAAAAGAATAGGACTAGAAATCCCATTCAAGCCAGCTATCCCCCTACTGGGAATTTTCCCAAAGGATTTGGATACATTGTATCATAGAGATATATGTATACCTATGTTTATAGCAGCACAATGTGTGATAGCAAAATCTTGGAAATAATTTCTATTTTCTTGCATATACTTAGTCATGACCTCTGGACTAGTATGTGGTCTATTTTGGAAAATGACCCTTGAGCAGCTGAAAAAAATGTATACTCAGCTGTGGTTGGGTAGAACATTCTGTATGTGTCCACCAGGTCCATTTGTTCCAAGCTCTGGTTCAGTTCTGCTACTTCTTTGCTAATTTTTTGTCTGGTTGACCTATCTTTTTGAGATAAGGGTGTGTTAAGATCTCCTGTTAAGATTGTGTCCTTAGACATTAAGTTTTTCATGTCCCTTAAGATTTGTCTTACATAGTTGGGTGCTCCTGTGTTTGGTGCATAGATACTTATGAGTGTTACTTCTTGTTCTTGAATTTTTCCCCTGACCAATGTATAGTGGCCTTCTCTGTGTTGTTTGATCATTCTTGGTTTGAAGTTGAGACTGTCTGAGAACAGAATTGCTACTCCTGCTTTTTTCTGAGGTGCTTGGGCCCGTAGTATTGTTTTCCATCCTTTGACTTTGAGCCTATGAATGTCCTTTTGAGTTAAGTGTGTTTCTTGTATACAGCATATTGTTGGATTTTGTTTCCTAATCCACTGTGCCAGTCTATTTCTCTTAATTGGAGAATTGAATCCATTTACATTGATGGTTATAATTGAAATGTGCTGACTTATGTTTGTTATGATATTCACCTTGTATTGTTTACTCCTTTGTAACCTGTGTTTAATTGACTGTCCTGTTTAGTGGGTTCCTTCCATTTTCATTCATGGAGTTCTGGTCGTTGTGGTCTCTCTAGAATATCTTTCAGCAGCCTGTGAAGGGATGGCTTTGTCATCATGAAATTCTTTAGTTGTTCTTTGTTGTGGAAGTATTTCACTTCTCCATCAAACTTGAAAGAGAGTTTTGCACAGTATAATAGTCTGGGCTGGAATTTGTTTTCGTGTAGGACTTGAAGAACTCTGCTCCATGCTCTCCTTGCCTTCATTGTTTGTGTAGAGAAGTTGACTGTAATTCTGATGGGTTTTCCTTTGAATGTGAGCTCCTTCTTCTCTCTAGCAGCTTTCAGTATATTATTTTTGTATTGAATTTCTGGGTTCTTAACTATTATATGTCTCGCTGTGTTTCTACTTGGGTTGAGGTTATTTGGTGTTCTATATGCTTCGGTGACCTGGATGTTCGATTGTTTCCTCATATTTGGGAGGTTTTCTGCAATTATTGTCCTGAAATTCTTTTTATGTCATTTGTATTGACTCCTTCATTCTCGTTGATACCAATTATTCTCGCATTGTTCATCCTGGCATCATCTTGCAGGTGATGGATTATTTTTTCCTGCATTCGCATTGTTTTTAAGAGATCCTTTCTCACCTTTTCACTGGCTTCTCCAGCATCTTCAAGATCTGAAACTCTGTTTTCGCTTTCACTCAGATGGTTGTGTAGACTCGTGATTGATATTTTTAGTTCTTCTATATCTCTTTGACTGTGTTTCATGTGTTCTTTTTCTTTTGTGTATTGCTCATTCAAGGAATCCATCATATTTCTGATCTCCTCAATTTTTTTTTTCCATGTCTTCTTTAGAGGTAGTTATTAATTCTTTTTCTGCTGTGTTTCTTCCAAGTTGGATTTCCTCTGTATATTTCTGGACCTTTTTCTGTATTTCAGATCCTATGTCTTCAAAAAGATCTTTTTTGATTTCAGAACTTATCTTTCTGCTGTTGTTCCTTTGCTTAAGATGCTGTTAATTCATATATATCAGCTTGGATAGAGCTCTCTGCACTTCTTCTGGGTGAGAATAGTTTTTCCACCCAGTGTTTCTGCAATTCATTCTTTATTTCAGATTCTATGCTTTGAAATATTTCTTTTTTAATTTGTGGAATTACTTCTCATTTTATTTCCTCTATAGCTTTCTGCTATTGTTCCTTTGCTTCTGTATCTGTTAGTTCATTCATTGCAGCTGAGCTAGTGTCCTCTGCCCTTCCTGATGGACTCGAGGTCTGGGATTGCATTTTTCCCCTTGTCTTTGTCATTTTGTGTAGCACTGACCTTTGACCTTTGGTGTAGAGCTTTGGTGCAATTATAACCTTAGCTTGTTATGAGATTCGGGTGCCAGTCTATTAAGTTTGAGATTTTCCAGGTATGCCTATCCTGGATCTAGCTGTTGAGTTCAGTTCCTTTTTTGCTGCAGCTCCTGTGGTTCCTCTCTGTTGGTTCCCGGGGTCAGCACTCCTGTGTCAGGCAGGTCATTCCCCAGGTGGGTGGGCCTGGACTTTGGTGGATTTTCTGGGCTCACAAAAGGATAGTGGATGCTCTTATTCATGGAGTAGGCTGTACTGGGTCGGCCAGTCTGTGCTGGGTCCGGGTCTACAGGCGATAACTCAAGAAGGCTGGGAAAGGTCCCTCTGGTGCAGCAGGACTGAAGCCCTCACTCACAGGCCAGGCTGTGCTGGGTTTCAGTCTGTGACGTGGGACTGAGGATTGCTGAGAAATGTCCCTCCGGAGTGGCAGGCTTGGAGTTCTCACTCCAGGCCGACCTGCACTGGGTCTGAAGCTGTGGGGTGGGACCGGTAATCACCTGGAAATGTTTCTCTGGCACAGTGTTCTTGGAGCTCTCACCGGGCCACAGGGGTTGGGGGGTCAGGGTATCCCTGGGAAATGTCTCTCAGGCATGCTGGGCCTGGAGTTCTACACTGACTGAACTTTGATGCCCAGAGAACTGGGGAAATTCTCACTGGTTCAGCGGGTTTTAGGGCAGGGGATCCGGGGAGGTGTTGGTGAGTGGGTCCTGAGGTTTTAGGCCAGTCACTGGCTTGGAGGGCTTGGGGGCAAGGATCCGGGTAGTGCGTGTGGGAAGAAGCCAAAGGCTCTCCCTCAGACTCACCACACTCTCACTGATCTTGGAAGCCTGGTGAGTCGTGCAAATTCCCACTCGCTGGGAGAGCTTGGGGCGGGATCCAGGGGGCTGCTGGAGTCAGCCGCTGTCTCAGGCTGGTCTCTGGCTGGGTGGCATGGGCAGGATGGAGTAGGTTGTTGGTGTTGGTCTTGCTGTCTCGGGAGGTCCCTGGGGCTGGGCAGGGGTGGCCGGGATGGAGGAGGATGGAGTCGGCAGCGCTATCTCTGGCCAGTCTCTGGGACTGGGCGGGTGCAGGCGGGATGGAGCAGGATCTTAAAAATTACTAAAAAGAAATATTAAATTGAAAATAATAAATAAATAAATAATAAAACATTTTAAACAGTTTTTTAAAAAGCAAGTATGGATGGCCTGCAGGTAAGGCAGCTGGAATGCCCACCTGGAGAGGTGCATGGGGCCGTCTTCCAGGAACAGAGCTTAGCAGAAAAGCAGGAAGTAAGAGTGGTTCTCTTGCTCTGCTACAACTGACACTGAAAGAAAAGCATTTACGTTTTCCACTTATGGGGATTAAATTTAAATCTGTTTCTATCTTAAAGATGAAAATAGTTTGCTATTAAAAAAAACATACTTCCTAAAATTTACAGTAATGAACATATTTTAAAGGATTAATTAAAATTATTTTAATTCCTAATATGTTTGATTGTTTTATGGTCCTAAATTGAAATTGGTATACAAAGCTTTGATGTTTTACAAACAAATACAGAGGTTTAAAAGCAGTGCAGTTTAAATAGTAGCTTGATTTTGACATCCTTTTTAAATAATAAAAAGGCCTAGTGATGGCTTCCAAGACGGCACAAGCTATGATAAGTTCTTCATATTTGGGTCAACTTATCCAGCAAAGATACCCTGTGCACCAAACTGTTCAGATCAACCATTCATGATTTTCAGACTTTACTTGGTAGTAATAATGGGCTCCAGCTAGGTTTTGGGCTAATTTCTCTGGTGTTATTGACCATCATTTTCCTTCAGATAAGTTAAATGAGTTTTTTGCTTTTTTGCTTTTTCCTCAGGTCACAGTAAGTTAAGTGAGGAAATGTATGGCTTCCTCTTACAAAAATATAGGCTACAGGTTTATCACTGTACAATTAAATTTCAATTTCAAAAAGGGAGGAATCAATCCCTCCAACTTGTCAACATATACTAGTATATTAAATAGTATTAAATATACTATTAAAAGAAACAGCAGAAAGAATTGCATCAAGGAAGAGAAAACAGGTGTGGAAGGGTCCTTTGGAGAGATCTCCATACTGGACAATGAAGGGACCCAGTTCACTATTAATCTGGGGCAGAGGGTATGCTTGTGTTTTTCCAGGAAATGGTAAATGACCTATTTGGGTACCAGAGGGTACTGTCTGGCTAAACCATGAAGCCAGATCTAGAGAAGAAGTTAACAGCCATGAGGCTAGATGAAAACTGGGGCCTACTGAAGGAACAGACAAAATGGAAATCTAAGGTCTACATAGGTGACAAAATATACAATAATAACTGAACTAAATTTTACCAGCATTAAGACAAAAAATTACAAAATATGCATATTCATTATAAATAAAAGATTTTATTCCTTGCAAAATTTTCTGATAAGAGATTTCTGAAAATTGACAAGATACAATTAGTCTATAATTACAAATTTCAAAAAGTTATAATAGTTATAATTTAATTTGGTGAAGAATATATTTGAGTACACTCATAGTTTTATAAAGACATTTGTGTGTACTGCATATTTATCTATGTGCATGTCATTCTGTGAACAGCTGTTACTCTTTCTTCTTTGATAATACAATTTGGGATGTAAACTTAAAAGCATGCTTTCTCCTAAGTTATCAGTTGGTTTAAGGATATCAAAAATCAGTTTATACACAATTAATCAAAAGGTTTCAGCTGATGAAGCAAAAATTCCTCAGAGTGGAAAGAAATCATTAGAGGAGAGTCCAATTGATGAATGAGGGAGGTGTGACCAACCTTTTTGCTCATTAACAAAGAACTCCCAATAATATCAATAGTCTCTTAAGAGATACCCTCAATAAGTAGGTCATCGGTTAATCGATAAGGTTTTTCAGAAAAAGTTACAATAAGGTTTTCTCTTAGGAAATGACTTTGGTATAAAATTAAGAAACGAAAGTTTTCACATGTGTATGGTAATGTATTATTGGGTTTTTTTTTTTGTCTGTATGGTAATCCAGTACTGTTAATCTCATGGTATTTTGTTCATGATTCCAAGTGTACAGGTCTTCTAAAATGTAAAACGAAGATTGTTTATTGTGATAAGACTATCAGATTCAAATATATGCCTTTAAAAATATCTTGTGATGTGTATCCCATTTAAAGACAACTAATTAGATGAAAAATATTTATGTACTAGGTAGAGATGATTGACTAAAAGGATTATGTTATGTCAAAATGAAAACTTAAGTATGTCACAGCATTGCCTATAATTTGTATATGGTTTTGAATTCTAAATTTCTGTGTAAAAATATGTAACTGTTGTCTTTTAACATTCTATAGGGATTTAAATATTAGAACATTCATGGCTGTTAGAAAATAAAAGTTCTTTCATGTCTAAGATGTTTTTATACTCAGGTAGGTAGTAATATTAAGCTTACTGCCTCTGTTACAGGGTAATGTCATTAAGTTCATCTTCTGAATGTTTAACAAACGCAAAGGCCTGAGTTCAATCCCCAGTTCCACAAAAAAAATATATAAAATAAAGTTTGGAGACCAATAATTAGAGATAGATGGGCTAAAAGGATAGCGAACATCTTGGCACTAACCCTTCAAAGTCTGTGAGGACTCAGAACATAAAAGAACCTCTGCTGTGACATCCTATAACTTGGTTGTGTCCCAAATTTTCTGATCAAGGAGATTATGGGGCCACAGAGGAAAGTGATTGATGATGTAGAGTGGGCTAAGTAGTGTCACCTCAAGAGAATAAATCTGTCAGGCTTTCACAAGGAGCAAATTGGTCAAGCAATGACTGTGACTCATCCACATGGCCGACACCAAAAGAAGAACTAAGAGGTGCTGTACATGGTTCCTGAGGAGTAAATCCTGAGGAAATTAACTGACTTTGTCAGACAGCAAACATTAAATTTGTATTTATACAGGTATTGCTTTAACTTGGTCTTAATTATCCAGCAGAAAAATGTAACCATGAGATGTGGAAAGTAATACCATATTGATATCCTAAGCTGTAAAAGGCTCAAGTCACTAGCGACTTCTAACAATTACCAGCTGTCCTGATAACTCACTACCATTATAGACTATTGGACTATATTGAGTTATCTTGCTGAATTCAAGTATTTAAAATCTTTGGACTCACGTCAAGTGTGAAAAGGTCCTTTAAAGAATTCTCCTAACACAGCTTCTCCAACTGCAACGGAACATCCATTTCTGACACAACAAAGCAAAAAAGGGGTATATGTTGGGAGCTGTGGACGGCAGAAAATTGGTCAAACGTGTGCAAGCATGATTAAGCCTCAATGCCTAAAGCAGACAAGTTACCTCAGTCCTGAGAGAAGCATCCTGACTGGGTGAGGTCAGCCGTTAGTCATGAGGCAACCTTGTGTCACATGTTACTAACTTGCAAAGGTATAAACATCTGTATTGTTGCTTGACTGTCCTCTCACCAACCAGGCAAATGAGTCACCACCTAACACAGCTTTTGCCTTCTTGTATCTTTTCTTTCCTCTCGCCTGCTACTATTTCTCTCCAGCTAGAAGAGATCACACTGAGACTGTTGGATCCTTACACCTGAGGCCAGGGGAATGACGCCCCTCTGGCTGTTCAGAGAGGCCTTGTCACTCCAGTCCCTCAACACTGATTTGCCAAGAGGAGGGCAATAGGCTAGCTTTACAAGTCTGAGTGAATAGCGATCCCTCTGCCATTTCCACAAGTTCAAAATTTCCCTGTCCAGAGATTTGGAAGAATGACTATTTTCTTATATGTCCGGATGCCATTCAAGATTTTACGTTCTTCACCAAATCCCCAGTTGGGCCCCTTTGACAGGTACACATCGACTGCCACACACAGTGAGTTTGGCTCAAAGCAGATGGTGGGATCAGACAGGAAGGAGCAGCAGGTCAAACTTGTCTCCTAGAGACTCTGGGAAGTATTCAAGTGCAGTTGTCTTCCCCGCAGGAGTCTCACTCTGCATTGGGCATGTGGGCTGACTCTGCGGTGCCTGCTTTGTGAGCCCACTGCTGCTACTTTTCCATCACATGCTCATTCCATACCCTCTTCCACCTCAGAGACATCTTTTCAGTTTGAATGACTGACCTAGAATTAGCTCCTCTTTGATACCTAAATCCAGGCTGTTGTAAAAACTCAGGGCAAGCGCATCCTAGGTCAGCACCATCTTCCAGCACCACGAGCCTGCGGCTCTGTGCTTTCCAAAGTTCCTGCCAGACAATGGATTTGCCTGTTTGAGAAAAGCTCTGGGGCTGGGAAGCCCAGACTTCAGTATGACTGACCTCTGTCCAAAGACAGGCATCCCCTTTCCTCTTTGCCATGTCCTCTGCCATCCTCTTCTGCCACCGGGAAGAACTCCTGGGGTGAAGGTAACTTATCCTACTTGCCTCTACAGCCACCAGCAATGAAGGTCATAGGTATTTGTCCTGCCCCACCCTAACAAGCTCTTCCTTGAAGCAGTTTCCATCACTCTGGCAAGAGCACAGCAGACAGGAGGAAGTGGGTCAGAACCCTGGGCTGAGCCATCTGTCACCAGGAGGCCAGAGCTACTGAGCTGCCAACATGCAATCTCCTTGCAGCCTCCAAAGCACGGTAATCACACCCTTTGCTTTGGTGCTAGCTTGTGAATGACCCATTGCAAGCTAAATGTTTATCCATAAGGCATGGTTTTGTCCTTAAAACAGCATGCTATTTCTGCTGCTTTTAAGGAAGAATCTACAATTATAGTAGATCATAGCCAGTGTTTTCATACTTCACCATCTAAAACAATACCCAAACAGGTGGGATACTGGCAGGAGTCTGTACCAGACTCCATAGTGTCACCATCCCCCATGAATAGTGGGACCAGCTCTGACATATGCTAGTCCTTGGCTTAAGTTCCAGTTTCAGATCTCAGCTCTGGGAAATGGAGGTAATAGGAGTAACTGTAGTTCACATGCAAGGCCCTTTTCTGTGACCCAGTACCATTCTAGGCAGTTAAGACCCAAAGTGTCACTTCATGCTCACAGCAAGCTCACAAACCAGTCACTTTTGTGACACGGCATGACAAGGAGGATGCAGAGGTGCGAAGAGGCTGGGGCTCATCCCGCGGATGTGTCATGAGGTGGGAGGAGCCAGGCGAGGGCTTCTCGCTAGCCTGAGTCACTGTTCTGCTGCTGTTACACAGTTAGCGCTCAGCTTCTCAAACCTGCCTTCAGGCGCTTCCGGCCGGTCATGTGCTTGTGTTGGGGAACTCGCCGTTGCTTCTTGTCAGCCTTTTCTTGCTTTCCCGACCATCAATCTAATGTTTTTCCTTTTCTGTAGGAAACCTATTAACCTACTGGAAGGGATCATAGGATTGATCTCTGAGAAAAAAAAAAAAAAAGACATTCTTCATATTTCAGCCTTACATTCTTGAAATACAAGCCACCTTTCTTAAATTGAACATAGGGGAACAATTACACTAGTAAGTTTTTGGGTTTTATGCTTCTTGATCTAGGGACTTCCCAGACAAGCTTCATTTAAACAAAACTGGCCATCCTCTTGAGTGTTAGTGGTTATTTGTCTGATTACCTAACTTATTCAAAATTCATACTGTGAATTCATTTTGAAAAGGCAAATCCTCAACCCCAAACACACCTTCTAGAGATGAGACGACAACTGCTAATGAAGGAGCCCTCCACCTGCTTCTCTTTATATCCAACCTGCTTTCATTGCCACTGTTTTTCTTTTTATTTTGAACAACAATGCAGGTATAAGTGTAGCTTCTTTTTAATATAGGTCTCTGTTATGTGAATATATACATATCATATGTGAGTCCTTTGTTTCCCTTAAGAAGTTAAACATCTTTAGAGTATGTACATGCATGCACACATGCACACACACACACACACACACACACACACTCACAGATAAGCTATCCCCCTCAAGCTTGTTACTACTACCAAGAAACTCTGTCATTATTTCTTATTTCTGGATGTTTCTTGTTCAAATGCCAACACCTTGAGTCAACAACTCCTGAGGTCAGTGGCTGAGCTGGAGCAAGAGGGGCAGACCAGGATGAAGAGACTGCCAAGAAGTCTACGCCAAAGTTGCTGCTCAGGAGTGCTTGTTTCTACTCATGTCAGTGCCCTCTTTCACATCCTTATCTCTCAAGTGCCAAGCGGACCTTTGCATGGTCACCTTGGTGCATTACCCTGGGGAGCGACACACCCACATGCTACTGGAAGGAAATTTTTCTCAGTGATCCCAGAGACCTGATGAATGTGTTCCATGTCCACAGAAAAGCTGCAACCATGTGCAGTATGGACCCCGCCCCAGGATCTGTACTTCTATGAGCAGCTACAAAAGTTACTGCAGGGAGGGATAAACTCTGCCTTCAGGTTTGCAGGCCACTGCTCTATGTCAATGAGTTGCTTTCCCTCAACTCTTCACAAGTAGCCCGGTTCTGTTATTCTTTACCCCTTGTTTCTGCAATATGGGAACCTGGTGAAAGTTTCTCTGCTGCAGAAGTTCAAAGGACAAACCAAAGCCAGGTTAATTACACTGTCAGCCTTAAAAATCACCTTGGATGCTTTTCCAAATTATATGGCTAAGAATCATTCCCAAAGGTTGGAGTAGGACCCAGGAACCTGAATTTTTTAGGTGCTTAGAAGATAAAATTGCAAATAATTTGAAGAAACACTATAATATCTGATCTAAAAGAAATATCAAAAAAATACTACCAATGTCCTTCATTTGAAAGCTTTGTGTTGTTTGCTGAGCATAACTATATGATTCACTAGAGTTAAATTTGTCCACCTTATGGAAACAGTTTAAAAACTAGGCAAAGTAAGTGAAACAACTTTTATTTTATACAATGCATAGTGTAGAACTAAGTTCCCAGGGGCAAGAGACATAAGCATGACAATCCCTGTTGTACCAGTTAGAGTTCACTAAAGTAACAGATTTAATATAATGCATATGATTTACAAGGTAAATTTACAGTGGCCACCTACAAGGTTAGGTATGGAAGTGTACGTGCTAGAATAAGGAGATCCAACCGAAGTTCACTACGGAGTTCACTACAGAGTTCACTATGGAGCCACACTGCAGTCCATATCAGGAAGCAGAAGGGGTTATGCCAGAAGGCCACAGAGTCTACACTGGAAGCCGAGACGTGGATGTCCAAAGGCAATGGCCAAGACTTGAGCCCCTGCAAAGATACCTATTAGCCTTCATTCTTCTTTCCCTTTCTATTCCACCCAGACCACAAGTCCGTGGGTGGTGCTACCCATGGCATGGGTATTCTTGCTTCCATAAATCCATCACTCAGCCATACCTAGAACTACGCTAAGCCAATTAGCTGCATATGTCTTATTCACACAGACACTTGAGGCCACTAGCACAACTGTGATCACCAGAAATCCGTTTGGGTACTGTGTGAACAAGGGCAGCCCACACAGAAAAGAGACCCCTCAGTGAGTTGAAAAAAGAGATTAAAAGAACTGAATTGGAGCTTGGAGTAGAGACAACATGTATAATCCCTGTAATCTGAAAACTTCAGCAAAAGGACCATAAATTCAAGGCCAGGACTACACAGCAAGTCATTACAGCTCAGTGGAAGGACTAACCTGGCCCTAGGATAAAGCTACTTTAAATCTACTCCAAACAAAACTTCAAGGTATCAAGTTGATCCAGGATTAACTGCCTGCTTAAGCAACAAAAGCCAGTACACTCACAGAGAAGATAATGTTTCTGGTTCTCAACCAATGGAGTACCCACCGTATTTACTTCCTAATAAACAATGGCTAGCATACTAAGAGGAAAAAGGGCCCATACCTAAGAGAAACATCAACATCATGAGGTGGGAACCATGCAGGTGCTTGTCCCATCAATGGATGGAGCCATGGATGAATCCATGGCTCATGTGAAGCCTGAAGAGGCAGCCCATGGCCAGGCGACTTGGAGACCTGGGCTATTTCTCCTCTTCTCTAGATTTTCTAGCCTCATGGCGCATGCTGTTGTCCTCTGCCTGCCCCTGCTTCCCTGCCATGTCTCTCTGAGAGCCAGAAAACCCCAGATGGAACCCTCTGTCACTGTGAGCCTAAGTGAACTTCTCTTTTAAACTGCATGCAGTGGCTGTTTTGTCTTAGGAACAAGAATGGTGTGTGATACAACCAGTAATATTCAAGGAGATGCAAATCCAAACCAGAATGAAGCATCACCCCATCCCAGCAAGGGTGGCAAATATCCAAAGGAGGCAGTAAGGCTTGGCAGGAATGTGGGACAAAGGGGGCCCCTGTGCACTGCTAGCTGAAATGCAAATTGTTAGAGCCACTACAGAAAATAGTATAGAAGCCTCTTAAAAAGTTAATAACAGTGCTACCACATACCAAGCCTTCCCAGGGGAAGCATATGAAACAAAAATGAAATCAGGATATCGAAAACCATCTCATGCCCATATTCACTGAAGCACTAATCATGGAAGTTGAAATATGGAAAGAAGCAAAGTAGCAAGAAAGGAATAGGTAAGGGAAACCTTGTACACACGCCATCAAATACAACTTGACCATGAAGAGAACGAAACTTTATCATTGGCAAAACATGAACTAGAGATCTCTAAGCTGTGTGAGTAAGGCAGATAAATGTAAGGTACATTTTATCTCACTCATGTGGGATAGAAGTTGACCTCATAGCAGTTGAATGGAGATGGATAAGTACCAACAGAGAATGGAAAAGTTGATCAGTGGGCACTGGGTTATACTTTTAGTTACTTTGAGAAACTTTTAGATACATAGGAGCAAGACATCCTGGGCTGTGTTGCAAAACTAGAGCAGTCATATACAATAATTCTGTATTGGGGTTGGGGAAATGGCTCAGCAGAGTAAGCACTTCCCTGGCAAGAGCAAGGGCCTGAGTTCAATCCCCCAGTTCCACCAGAAAAAAAGAAACAGTAATAATAACAAATCATAATAATAATAATTCTGTATTATATATCTCAAAAAGCTAGAAGATATCTTGAATGTTTTCACAATAAAGGATGTTTAGCATGATTTAAACATTATACAATTTCTATACCTATAGATACAGATATATAGATCTATGTACAGCAATATGTATTTATGCACACTTTATATATATATATATATGCAAACAGCACATGATATCCTAATAATATGCATAACTTTGTTTTTAGTATTCATCAAAAATTAATTTTAACTTAATTTTTAAAAGATAAGGGCTGTAGAGATAGGTCCACAGCAGTGTTTGCCTGGCAAGCACAAGGTCCTGAGTTCAATTCCTGGTAACACACACACACACATAAATTCTGTTCATTTTGGGCTGGGGAGATAGCTCAGCAGCATAAGCACTTGTCTGGCAAGTGAAAAGTCCCAAGTTCAATTCCCTGGTACCACATGAGGTCCTGGCCCTGTAATTTCAGAGCTAGGGAGGCTGAAACAGGAAGATCACTATCAGTCTGAACTGAATAGCAAGGCCTTGTATTATATTTTTTTAAAAAAGGAAGATAGCTAGATAGAGAATAAGTAACTGGAGAGCAAAGGAAAATAGTTCAATGAATTTACACAGAGCCTCCAAGAATATAAGATCAAACAATTAAAGATTTATGTTATAAAATCTTTAAAAAGGGGAGGAATAAAAATCTTCTGTAATACTAACTAAAATAATGCAGAGATTCAAAGGAAATTCAAAATTTCAAAGTAGCATTAAAACAAAGAGGAGATCTGCTTATTTTATATCAATCCTATTATAAGCTAATACTGATTGTGGTAGTATAGTCCTAGGGTTAGAAAATGAGGGAGCCAGGGAGATGGCTCAGTAGGATAAGCACTTCCCTGGCAAGCGCAAGGGCCTGAGTTCAATCCCTGATTCTACCCAAAATAAAATATCAACAATAATCAGAGTCTAGGAAGCTATCTTTTCCATGTCTTGGGTGTTTGTCAGTATCACCTTCCTCAAGTCCTTGCTTGACTATTTCCAAGTTCTTTATGTTTCTCCTTACTTTTTTCATTGGACTTTTGTCTATTGTACATTTGAACTGGCTTTTGATTGCTTGCAAAGAACTGTGGATTTTATGTCTATCTTTACTTTGTAATCTGGTTTCTGCTTATCCTAGTTTTAAGTCATGCTATCCACACGTAGTGATTTTAAATTATGCATCAACACTGATACTTTTTGTTTACTTTGTTTGCTTTGTAATACCTGCTAGAATTTTAAAAATAATATTAAATTAAATTTGTATGCCCTAACTATAAGAGAAATGAATGGCCACAGTATTGGCCAGCAAATAAATGTTGTGTGTTAGCTCGAAGAGCATTTTCCTTATCAAAACAATTAAATGATGTAGAACATCATTTCGTGAGGTGTTGGTGTCTTAGGAATATTTCTTGGGAGCCCTGAGGGGAGCTGTTTTACCCCCACCCTAAATTGTTCTGGTGCATTTCCAGTATTTTGAGAAGACCCTAAAATTTTTCCACAGTCTGTGAGTCCTGAAAATGTCCTAGTCACTCACCAGCTTCCCTTCTCCCCTCTCTGTGCCCCTCACTTTCGGTTTACGCTCTCTACCCTCAACAGAATGTAATGAATCCGTCCTCACCTCAGGGCCTTTGCACCTCCAACCCCTCTAGCTAAAGCAGACTCAGTTCTTTCTTCCCACTTACACATCTTCACTTCAAGGACATCCAGCACAAGGGATCTGCACAGGCCCTGGCTGTACTCTAGCAGGTCACTCGGCTTTAGGACACTTCAGTCACCTGACACCACCTGAGAGGATCTCATTCACTCGCCGTTCTTCTTCTCCCACTTCATCCCACTGAGAATATAAGTTCCTTGAGATGAATCAAGCTCAGGCCTTGGCAAACATTCTGTAAAGGGCCAAACAATGAGCCCTGTAGGCACAGCAGGCCCACTGGTCTCTGCCACACTGATCTTTTCTCTGCTTATAGAGTGAAAGGAATTGTACACAGTGCATGAGTAACCATCACAGATGTGTGCCAGCAAAGCACAGGTGAGGGACAGGGGCTGGGACAGACTCAGCCCTGGACCTGCAGTTTGTTGGACCAATTTATTTCCAGTCTTGACCTTTGTTTCCACCTGAGCCCCTCAGAAAATACATGGTTCAAGTAGGAGGTCAGTAAGATGTATTGAAAGCATAAAGCCTATACATTTATATTTCTCTGTAGTTACTTTGTCTTGAAAATTAAATATTTTTAATAAAATTAAAAATTTCTGCTTGAAAACTTTTATTTTATAAAAACTGGACTTTATATTTAATTTCAAACTTCCTGTGAAAACATGATCCTGTTACAGGAAGAAAATGTGACAAAAAATTATTTTGAATGTTGAAGCAGTGTGTAGCCTTACGCAATTTGTATAAAAATCCTTAAGTATTTTTATTAAAAATAATGCTCACAAAATATAATAATTATGGCATAAAATAATTTATTGCTATTTTTTACTATATGCTTTGCTAAGAAACTAACAAGTCTAATATTTTGTTCTATTTCATTAAAAGCTCCTAGGAAAGAAAAATTATGCTTGACTATTATTCCCCATGTACATTTCATGTTTTTCCAAGTCATTTTTAAATGCAAGTGTTATAGTCGAAACCATCTCTATTTATAATTCTCGAAAAGCAGTAAAACAAAGCACAAATCCAGACATGAGTTTTTTGTGCTTTGCTGTGCTTCAGCAGCATGATGATATGCTCATATCATCAGCTACTCGGGTCCTCCATGGGAGACAGACAGACAGACAGACAGGCAGACAGAGGGTGCAGTTTGAAGATACTCCAAGTGATGGTCCTCTCCCTCCCTCTCTTTCCCCTCCTTCCCTTCCTCCTCCTCATTCTTCCCTGCCCCACTTGATCCACTCCTGTGGTGCTCAGAGTGGCCAAAGGACATGCAGCATGTGAAGATGATGCCAGGCTCCCGGCTGGACCCTGGGGCCTGGAGCACCCTACCTGCTCTGGCAGCAGGGGCTAGGTCACCTCTGGGACAACCACGCCATCATGGTGGCATCGAGGTTTTGAGAGGAGTTAACCCTGTCACTCAGGCTTGGCTGGCTCTTGTGTAAGCCTCATGCCTTTCTGATTTTTGCCATCTCATGACATAGCCCAAAGCCCTCACTAGGAGTAGAGCATACACTGGGGTCATGCTTTTCCACCTCCAGGAATCTTTTTTGTTCATAAATTATCTGGTCTCTGGTGTACTAGTATAGCAACAGGAAATGGACTAAGACATTACCTAAGAGGCCAGAGCCATAAGAAGTTGGAAATTAGCTTTCTACTTGAGTGTATCCATTATTAAATGTGTTTTCCACTGTCGAAGGTGACTCTGTAAGTGGTGGATAAATCCATTATCAAGAGTTACAAATGGTTTTAGAAAGCTTACTGTATGTAGTTTGTCTTAAAAATAGTTTTCATAATTTAATCCTAAAATTAATTAAGAGAAAACAATTTTTATTGAGTAAAGTTAACTTGGGCACTGCTTCCTAAATTGGCAAAAAAAAGTGATAAATATTAGTCACATCAGCTAATTTCAAATGGTGTTTCTAAAATGCATGCCTAAGGCAACTAATTTAAGCATATACAAATATAATTTCTAGATCACACTTACTTTTTAGAAGGGATCTCTAAAGTATGGAGAACATTATTTTTTCTTTCTTATTTTTTAAAAAATATTTTGGAACTGGTGTTGCACCATTATACTGAGCTATATCCTTGGCCCTTTTAACTTTTTTGAGACATGTTACATTAATTCTCTACATTCCCTAGGCTGAGCTCAAGTTGGCTATTCTCTTGTTCCAGCCCCCCAGAGTGCTATGATTATAGGTATTCAGGACCATACCAGCTTCTAAAATAAGTTTTACATACTTACTTGTTACTAGAAGTCCTAGTCATAGGTATTTGTCCAAGAAAAGTGAAAATTTACCTTCCTAAAAAAATTTTTCCAGGATAGAGCTCAGTAGCACAAGTGCCTACCTTGGCTACGAAGCACAAGGCCCTCAGCTACATTCTTGGCTTAAATTTTTTTAAAAAAGCTTGAAAAAAGCAAAAATCTCTAAATGAATGTTGACAGTGCAATTATTCACAACCACCAAAATGGATAACAACTAGAATATCTTTCTACTGGTGAATGAAAAAAGTATAAATAAATTGAGTTAATTTGGATCGTGAAATATCACCAGTACTCCCAATGACATAGACAAGTAATAATTGTACTACACAAAATAAAGCCAGATTCAAGATATTTCAGACTTATAGTACCATTTATTTGATAGAAAAACAGGCAGGTGTTTGCCACTGGCTTGCCACTGGGAGAGTTTGCTTACAAAGAAGTAGAAAAGAATTTGGGACATAATGTAATTGTTCTCTGTCCAGATTTTCCTGGTGATTGAATAATAATGTTTTATGAGGGAGCCGGGGAGATGGCTCAGTCAAATAAGAGCTTTTCTGGCAAGCACAAGGGCCTGAATTCAATCCCTGGTTCCTCAAAAAAAACAAACAAACAAAAATAATAATAATGCTGGATGAGACTGAACAAAAGGAAATTTTGCTGAATGCACTTTATACTTAATAGGCTGCACACCTCCACAATATATAAATTATGATTAATATTAAGAGGTAAGACCTAGTTCATCTCAGTTACTATTTATATGTTTCAGAATCATATTTTGATTATAAAACATAAATACTAGGAAATAATTAGATATTTTCATTTGTTTAATTTCAATTTGACTATTAAATATCTAGAGTGTTCCATTCTCAATATGCAGTTAGATATCTACAATAATGTTAAGCAAGGGCCAGCAAGATAGCTCAGCAGACTAAGCTCCCGCTTAAGCAAGCACGGGGACCAGGGTTTGATCCCTGGCACCACCTGCCATGTTGGCCTCGCCTTTGGGCATGATGAGCCAGTGACTGGATCCAGGTGTGGTGGTGCGTGCCTGTATTGATCAGAGTTTTACTTAAAGGAATAGATATAACATAAGGAACAGATATTAACATAAGATATACAATGCACAAGGAATTACAAGACTGGTTTATGACAGCCACAGAGACAGATGCGAGAGCGTGCAAAGGGCGTCTGCACATCCCAGACTGAAGAATTCAGTCCCCAGGTCTAAAGCTCACTGCTGTGCTCCATGCAAGCTTCATCAGCTAATGAATCTGCGACAGAAGACTGAAGAGTCTACGATGGACGCTGAAGAGTCTGTGACACAGAGAAGGATCCAAGCTGGAGGCTGAAGAGTCTGCACTGCAAGCCAGGCGATGAGGCCAGGCCCGACATGAAGACTGAAGTTTCTCCTACTAAATGGAACATCAACTACGTCCTCAGCCCCTTTATATGGTCTCTTTGTGCTGAGTCACTCTGGGCCAGAACCGGTTGTGCCCCAGGGTGAGACCCCCACCAGCTGGAACTGCACCACAGAGTCAGTTGGCCAAGTTGACACGATGTATCAACCACTACAGTTCCTATAATCTCAGCGCTAGGGAGGCTAAAAACAGGAGGATCACCATGAGTCTGAGCTGCATAGTGAGACCCTGTGCCAAATACATAAATAATAATAATAATGTTAACTGTCCTAAAATTATGAGTGTGGTTTATTTGGCTGTTAACTAAGGAATAAAATAAAAATTACTCCAACTGTCAGAGCGAGTAAATGTCATTGATTCATCTTCAGTAAAAGACAACTGCTGGTTCTCCTGTGGTGACCTGGGTAGCATCAGAGCCACATGCATCTGACAGAAATTCTATGCCACATCCTGACCAACAAGGGCGATGCAGGAGAGACCACAGCCTCTGACTTAAAAATTATACTGTGATAAAATCAGCATGGTACTGGAAACCCAAAACTGAGGATCAGTGGGACAGACCTGAGGATTAGAGGATGCAGACAAACTACAAACAACTCAAGCATCTTACTTTTAACAAAGGGGCCAAATGTGTTCACTAGAAGAAAGATAGTCTCTGCACAAATGATGCTGAAAAAAACTGACTCTCCACATGACAAAAATTAAAACTATCCATGTCTATCACCATACATCAAATTTAAGTCAAAATGGACTAAAGATTTGAACATTAAAACAGAAACATTAAATCCACTGGAAGAGAAAGTAAATAGAAATCTTGGAGACATAAGGGTAGATAGACCATGAACAAAAACCAAACTAAACAGGAAGTACTTCAAAGAAGCAGCAACTGGATCTCATCTTGTTAAAACACGTTTTTGCACATTAAAAGAAGTCAAAAGAGTGAAAAAAACACAAAACTGAGAAAAGTTTGCCCAACTGTTCCTCAGACAAAAGACTCCTATCTAGAATGTATAAATAATTTTTTTAAAAAAATTAGACCCCCAAAATGCAAAGACTCAATGCAAAAATTGGCATCTGAGATGAGTGTGCACTTCTCAGATGAAGAAATGCAAGTGACAAACAAATACACAGACAAATGCTCCATGTTATTGATAATCCAAGAAATGCAAATTAAAACAACATGCGATTCCACCTCATCCCAGCAAGAATGGCAGTCACCAAATAACAACCAATAACAAATGCTGGAGGGGCTGTGGAATAAAACAAACACCTCTCCTCTGTCGCTTGCAGTGTAGACTGGTACAAACACTGTGGAAATCAGTGTGGAGATTCCTCAAAAAGTTAGGATTAGCAGTCCCATTCAAATTATCTATTCCCCTTCTGGGTATTTTCCCAGAAGAACTAAAAATATTATACTACAGTGACATATGAGGCCTTTATAAGCAAATAGATGCAACTAGAGACAACATTCATAAGTGCAATAAATGAGACTCACATGTGTAAACATCATATTGTCTCCCTAGTGTTAGAAACTGGAAGAGCAAATAAGATGCAAAGGGTACAGTACACATTGTGACATGGAAAGGAACTGCTCAGAAGGAAAGAACAACTGTGATGGGGAAAGATGGAAAAAGGAAGAGAGGAGATAGAAGGCAGGTAGGTAGGTAGGTAGACAGATGATAGATAGATGATAGATAGATAGATAGATAGATAGATAGATAGATAGATAGATAGATAGATAGATAGACAGATACATAGATAGATAGCTAAGATAATTGTACCACTAATTTCTACTAGTTCCTAAAAAGGAACAATGTTGATCGGTCTCACATGCCTGGATCTGGTAATTTGAGCAATTACTCTGAAGATAACAATATACAGTATAAAAATACCATTGTTAATTTCCTAAGATCTTGCTTTGAAATTGTTTTGTTTTTAATAATTTTATTATCATAATTTTAAAAAAACAAGAAATTCTGTGCCATTGTGAAGACAGGATGAATGGGAACAAAAGTAGAGGAAAACGTGTCAATACTTCAAGCTGCTGGCGCTTTCCCTGTGCTAAGGGAGCTTTTGTTTTTTGTTAATTTGAAAAACATAAATTTAATAATTTCATCAGAGACAGAATTAGAAAATAACATTAAAACAAAATGTCTAATTTAAAAATCATAACTTTATCCTTAATAAATAGGAAGAATACTGTGGAAAGAATTACTTAAAAAAAAAAAAGTTTATCTAGCTCTGTGGCATCAATGCCTGCCTGGCAAGCACAAGGTCCTATGCTTGATCCCTGATAACAAGAACAATTTTTTTTTTTCAGGAGCATGGTAGTTCAGCATATTTAATAATATTGGTCATAGATGCTAGGATAAATTTGACCTTGGGTTAATTACCAGATCAACCACTTTTCCCCCTTATTATATTTCAGTCGGTCCTACATGCCCGCACATATCAGCACAAGTGCAAGAGCTGATGTGTGCAAATGCACACTCACTGTCATGACCTAATAGTCCACTTTCAGTGTCTTCCTTTTTACATAGTAAACATAATGCAAATTTTTAAAAGAAAACTTAACATGGCAGGAGAAATGGTCTCTATCTCTTACATACCCCTTTCTAAATTAAATTTAATTGCATTATTTCATTTTAAAAAGTAAAACACAAAAGCAAGAACAAAAACCAGAAACAGGACAAACAAAAACATATATGTTACAGATTTTCAGAACAAGAATAGCTGATTAACAGTGGTTAATGTATTAACAACATTTGCCATCAAATCCGTTGCTCAGATTAACAGATATAGTTAAGTAAAATTAAACATACAATTGTGTATTACCAACTGTTTTCTGGAAACCTTAAGTTTTTGTTCTTGTCCATCTTGTTTTTCTTTTCTTTTTTTTCTTTTTATCTTTGTTTTATTGAAGTACAAATATCAGTGAGACAGTTTTAAGATAGCTTGACAAGATGGATTTGATAAATTAATACATTGCAAACTGTTTTCATAATGTTTTAGTATCGTACAAGGTGCATACATGATATTATACTTACAGACATTATTATAGCAGATGTCTCTTATCAGTAAATTAAGAGTGTAGCTGTTTACATATCTTGTTTTTTATACCTGAATTACATCAAATATTCAATAATTAGTACTTTCTACCTTGTTATTTTCCTAGTGGTTGTCCATAGTACTAGAAGCTGACATAATATCCTGTCCAATCACCATTAGTGCAGATCTTGCCTCTCATAGAATTATGTAGAAGCACGACGTTATCTATCCCAACTGTACTGTCCATACACACACATCATGATTCTTCCTTTCTATACCCCTTCCTTTCTCTACACCTGTCAGAGATGGGCACTCCATTGTCATTCAACCAATTTAGGTGCTTGAACTCGACACCACAATCCAACACAGTTCAGCATTCCACAACAATAGTGAGTTATGCGAAGAAGTTGTCGACCATAGCCATTTACAGCTCAACTGACTATTATGGCCCCGCGGTGTATACTTCATGTTTACACTTTTCTGGTGGATGGTTAAGACCTAGATAGAGCAAGACCTATATACCAACACATATACTTTATGTTTCTTATGAGGTCAGTGAAGTCCCCTCAGGGTTTATCTTGTAGTCCTGTACAAGATTCTGTAGATCCTTTGTCTGTGTCATCCATGTGGATGAGTCACAGCCAATGCTTGACCAGTTTGCTCTCTGTGAGAGCCTGTGAGAAACTTTTCTCTCCATGTGACTCTTCGCAGGCACACTATAGAACTTCGATCTCTTTCCTCTGTGGCTCCATAATCTCCTTGTTCAGAAAATTTGGAGCTCAACTGAGTTTCATGACGTTGCGGTGCAGGTTCTCCTATGTCCTGAGTCTTCGCTGACATTGAAAGGCTAGAGCCAAAATGTTGGCTGGCCTTGTGGCTCTTCTATTTCTCCAACTTTGATCTGTGAATTTAGGTTGTTAACCATCCAGAAGAAAAGCTGATTAGTATCCTGCAGCATATGCCATTCACTTTACCTTATCTGACTCAATTGTTTTTAGTTGTTCTTGTACATTTCCATTTGAATTTCTTCTTTTCACTTCTTATACACAGGAGACCATACAATATTTACACATGTGTGTCTGGTTTGTTTCACTTATGAGTATATGTTCAAGTGGCATCCACTTAAGTATAAATGTCTCAAGCTTATCATTATTAATAGCTGAGTAATACTCCAGTACATAGAAATACCACAGCTTTTTCGACCATTCCTCATGTGATGGACATCTTGGTTGTTTCCAAGATTTTGCTATCACATATTGTGCTGTTATAAACATAAGTACATATATATCACTATGATACAATGTTTTCATTTCCTCTGGGAAAATTCCCAGTAGGGGGATGGCCACCTTGAATAGGATTTCCAGTCCTACTGTTTTGAACAGTCTCCAAACTGACCTGCACAATGGTTGTACCAGTCTACATTCCCACCAGCACTGGACAAGTGTTCCCTTTTCCCCACAACCTCTCCAACATTTGGTGTTGGTTGATTTCCTTATGATAGCCATTCCTTCTGGAATGAGATGGTATCTCAGTGTTGTTTTTATTTGCATTTCATGGATGACTAGCAATGTGGAGCATTTTTTCATATATTTATTTGCTTCTTTAATTTCGTCCTCTGAGAAGTGTGTATTCATCTCAGATGCCCGTTTCTGAATTGGGTCTTTAAATTTGAGGGCCCTGTTATACTTTAGTTCTTTATATAATCTAGACAGTAGTCCTCTGTCTGATTGCTTATTAGTTGGATTTTTTTCAAAATTTGTGGGTTGTCTTTTCACTCTAATGACAATTTCTATTGACATGCAGAAGCTCATTAAGAAGACTTGATCCCAGTTGTGGATTCTTTCAAGTGCTTCCCATGCAAATATAAGTTTGTTCATGAACTCTTTACCTACCCCTATGTCTTCAAGAGTTCCTCCTCCTTACTCTTCCAGGAGATTGAGTGTTTCTGTTTTAATGTTTAGATCTTTAATCCATTTTGACTTTAACTTAGTGCATGGTGATAGAGCCAGGTCAAGTTTTAGTTTTTGGCATGGAGAAAGCCATGTTTTCCAGCACTATGTGTTAAAGAGGCTATCTTTCTTCCAGTGAGCTTGTTTATCCCCTTTGTCGAAGATCAGATGGCTGAGTGTGATTGTAGATGTCTCTGCATCTTCTTATCTATTCCTCTGACACTCAGGTCTATTTTGTTGCCAATACCATGTTAATTTTATCACAGTGGCTTTGTAGTATAATTTCAAGTCAGTGAATGTGATGCCTCCTGCTTGTCTTTATTGGCCAAAATTGCCTTTGCTGTTCTAGGTCATTTGTGGTTCCAAACAAATTTTAGGAATGATTACTCTGTGTCTGGGAGGAATGTTGGTGCAGTTTGATAGGGACTGCATTAAAGCTGTACAGCAGTGTTGGGAGTATGGCCATCTTCATGATGGTGGTTCTTCGTATCCAGGAGCATGGAATATCTTTCCATTTTCTGAAATCCTCTATAATCTCTTTT
>PVKA01034873.1:0-23103 GCA_004027165.1 Ctenomys sociabilis | reverse complement strand
ACATAAATACCTGTAAATATAATATCATGTATGCACCTTGTACAATACCAAAACATTATGAAAACAGTTTGCAATGTATTATTTCATCGACTCTGTATGGTTATGGTGTTTTGAAACTGTCTGATTGACATTTGTATTTCAATAAAATAAAAATAAATGGAAAAAAAAAAAAAAAAAAAAAAAAAAAAAAAAAAAAAAAGAGACTCAGATAATTCAGTTGCCCTAAAGGGCTTCAGTTTTTACAGTTGCATCCATTTCCTACTCAATAATGTATTTGCTGAAACAAATTCATGATCCTAAGTGTAAAGAATATCTGTAGTCTGTGGTCATGTTGATCTTTGATTTTACAAGAATTTCTCACAATATTTTAATCTTCATGTATAATATAGAATATAAAACTAGATTATCTGTCAATCTATGCCTATTTCAGTAGAATTAGTGTAATATTTTAAAATTACTTGAAAGTTTGTTTCATAATGAAAAAAAATAGATACCTGTCTGGTTAATATTGATCAGTGGCTCTGAATCATTTTATCACTCAATCATTCAATTTTATGTTTGAAAGAAAGGAATGCTCAGTTCTAAAAAAAAGTCTAAAATAGGAATAAAAATAAAACATAAATTTGCCATAATTACAGGAGTATAAAATATTTGCTACAAAATACCAGCACATATTCTTCCTATATGAATCAGATCAGGTAGATTAATGCTGTGCCAATTATCAGCCTCTGATTTTAGACACTTACACTACTCAGGTTAACCTTTTCCTCCACCTAGCTTTCTACCCTGGGCATGTGGATATTTCTATCATCATAGCCCCTCAGGTACCCGAGTTATGTAGTGTTATTTCCTTGATAATTGGTGGGGCTGAAGCCAGAGGGGGGAAAATAATTTTGCACTAGTAATGAAGCTATTGCCCTCCACTAGCCTGCATTACCTCCCTTCCCAAGTCTTTAATAGACACTCATCA
This sequence comes from Ctenomys sociabilis, assembly GCA_004027165.1. Taxonomy (NCBI): domain Eukaryota; kingdom Metazoa; phylum Chordata; class Mammalia; order Rodentia; family Ctenomyidae; genus Ctenomys; species Ctenomys sociabilis. Next base: position 22,133 of record PVKA01034873.1, on the reverse strand, counting down.
CCCCTCTCTCCATCTCCCATACACTAGCCAATGAAATTATTGGCCATCGCACAAATGACAAACAGAAGGAAAAATGTGTAGATGTAGAAATTCTCCTGTCAACTCAAAAGCCACAACTATTAGCTGCTGCATAGAAGGTCTGTCATGGCTCCTATAGATCTCGAGTCCTGGGATCGAGACATAAAAGCTTTCTACTTTGCAAAGGGCTAATATACTATTGAAGAACCACAATATATGCTTTCAAATGAAAAGATTAGAAGGACACTGATTTGACAGCTCTGATAACTATAAAATTCCATCCATCAAAAATTATAAGATCTCCTGTCCTAAGGACAAAGAGAATGCTGTTCTGTCAGGTTTCTAATCCCTCTCAAGTTCAAGATTCTTTGGCATTCTTATCTTCACAGTCTTAGAGTTTACTCTTTTCTCTGTGAACTTTCTTGATCAGTTTTTTTTTGGCAGAACTGGGGATTGAACTCAGGCCCTTGAGCTTGCCAGGGAAGTGCTTATTCTACTGAGCCATCTCCCTGGCCCAAGTATTTTCAAGAAGAGTAGTGAATATGCACATATTGGGGACTGAGTTGGTATCAAAGACTGTTTTCTTCTTATAAAAATTTAGAAGCCCAGGAGCCACTTTAGGATCTAAGCAGTCATATTGTAATTCCTTTCATTCTAAACTGGGGATATTGTTAGCAGAATAGCCCACTCAGAAATGAATTTAGTTGTTCTCTACTAATTTTTACTCAATAAGTAAAAATTATAATCCCATTTGTAATATCTATTTATGTGTCTTTTCCACTTAATTGTAGGAGCGTTGAGATTTTGGAAAGAGAACCAAATTTCTCAGACCCAGTCTATAAAACTGCTAGAATTTCTCCAATCCCATATTAAGTAATTCAAGCTTCTACTTCTGTCCAAAGCATAAGAAATGTTTGTGTTGACCACACTCTTGGTTTGGTCCTTGAATGCTTGATGTGGGTTTGCACAGTGCTTTTTATTTTTTATTAACTAATTAATTAATTAATTTTTTATTTTATTGAAGTACAAATATCAATGAGACAGTTTTAAGATACCGTGACAAGATGGATTTGATAAATTAATACACTGCAAACTGTTTTCGTAATGTTTTGGTATCATAGAAGGTGCATACATGATATTATACTTACAGACATTATTATAGCGTATGTCTCATCAGTAAATTAAGAGAGTGTAGCTGTTTGCGTATCTTATTTTTTATATCTGAATTACATCAAAGATTCAATAATTAATACTTTCTACCTTGTTCTTTTTCTAGTGGTTGTCCATGGTACTAGAAGCCGACGTAATATCCTGTCCAACCATCATTAGTGCAAATCTTGCCTCTCATAGAATAATGTAGAAGCATGGCTTTATCTATCCCAACTGTACTGTCCAAACACACACACCATGATTCTTCCTTTCTACACCCCTTCGTTTGTCTACACTTGTCAAAGATGGGCACTCCATTGTCATACAACTAATTTAGGTGCCTGAACTCGACGACACAATCCAACACAGTCTAGCATCGAGATCAAAGTTTTATAGTGTGCCTGGGGAGAGTCACATGGAGAGAAAACTTTCTCTCAGGCTCTCACAGAGAGCAAACTGGTCAAGCATTGGTCGTGACTCATCCACATGGATGACACAGACAAAGAATCTACAGAATAAGGTACAGGACTACAAGATAAACCCTGAGAGGACTTTACTGACCTCATAAGAAACAAAAAGTACATGTGTTGGTATATAGGTCTTGCTCTGTCTAGGTCTTGACCATGCAACATAAAAGTATAAAAATGAAGTATACACTGCAGGGCCATAATAATAAGTTGAGCTGTAATTGGCTATGGTCGACAACTTCTTTGGATAACTTACTATTGTGGAATGCTGGACTGTGTTGGATTGCACAGTGATTTTTAAAATGTCCATTGTTCCCCCTTGGGCATTTTTAACCCTAGTGGTTTAGATCCCAGATTGAAGACTTGTGGATTCCTTTTCATAACTGCTTATGAACTGCTCAAACTCATTTTTTCCCTAATCTTCCTTGTGATTCCTGTCAAATGTTGCCTATGATAGCCACCGCACACTATTAATCCTATAAAGCTTCAAGTCCATTGAATTCATCATCTGTTTTTCAAGTCACCACATATGTCATTTTTACTAAATACTGTACTTTTGCACAAAATGAACTATCCCCTCTCTACGCTTTCCTGTCACACAGCCATTCCTTTTGGCATATAGTAGAACAGCACTCTATTTCCAGCTAATACTTCTATCAGTATCGGAGACTATTATTTTTCTATAAGAATCAATGCCCAAATTTTAGTTCTTTAAATAACCAATCCTGTGCACCATGTTTATCTTGAGTCACCCTGGGGGTGGTTCCCCATTTGATGATGTAGTCAGTATCACAGATGCTGGCCTTTGTCAACAGGGACAAATGTGCAGTGTGCCAGGGGTAACAACGATAAAATGTTCACCACAGAAGCTTCCATTTATCAGTTAGAATAAAAAGAACATCTAACCACAAGGGAAATTTCACCTTGTCCTCTGAAGAATGAAGAACAGAAAAGTTTGAGGGAATATCCTAAGGACATTCATACTTTCTTTTTTTGTACCAAATATCTAACCTTTGTATATCCTTTTGATTTTTATTTTTAAAATGTCCAGAATTTGTCTGTGATTAAAATATCTCTCACTGCTATCCTTCTCCTAAACTGTTTCTGTAGCTTGTCCTGTTTCTTCGGGACATTGTTGTGTGATTTTTTCCTGGCTAGGGAAAATCCCTTCAATTTAATTGGTTAAACTTTGAGTACTTCTTAGATACAGGGTATTACCACAGCTGCTGTGTTACACTCATGTTAGAGAAAAGAAAGAAGACAAGGTACTAAGATGACAAAGACTTTAACCTTAAATAGACTATAGTAATATGTAAAAAATAAAAGTGTGACTTGAGCAAAAGTATTAAAGAATGTTTGAAGCCATTTACTACATATGTTTCTGGATGACTGTTAAGGCTTACAGAAATATTTTGTATTCTTTTGTCAGTGTTTCTTATTAAATCGATGGAAAATGTAGGGTCAAAGCATCATGTTGCCATGGACAAGTAGATGTGTTGTAGGATGTGCTAGTTTAGCAGTAGAAGGACGAAAGGCCAAGAAATGACCTAAATCAGAGACAATGTAACTAGCCTTTCTGGTATTGGATATCCTGGAAGAAGGATGGGCAAAACCAGGCCAGAGGTAACTTAGAAGGAATTAAAATGTGGCAGTAAATGTATGTCATCAGGAGATGCATTTATCTATTTTTACAGACAAGTGTTTGTTATTATGATACCGTAATTGTCAGTTTAGAGAAGCAAGTTTGGAGACCTGGAGGTAAGATCTGTGATCTGTCTTGTGGCTAAAAGCAAGACAGGGTGGGGTTAGACCTGAAGCAGTTCAGCTGAATCCTACCTTCAACAAGGCCTTTGAGTCAGGACATCTCCCTGACACTACAAACAGAGCATAGAATGGCAATGTCTCCACTCCCCTCTGTCTGGTGCTGCTGAGTGTACCCTGGCAATAGCTACTTAGGTCAGGACTGGTGTAAAGGGAGGACAGGACCATGTCTGTGAGCCATAAGAAAACAACTGAAGAATGCAAGAAAGCAGTAACTGACAAATGATTGGTCCCAAGTTCTATAATGAATTGATGACATCAAAGGAAGATAGAGTTTAATTTTTGTAACTATACTTTAGGTATTTTCTAATGTAGCATGCTTTTCAATGACATTTAAAAGACAGAATGGACAGTCAAAATAAAAGAGAAGGCAAAGTAGAAATTATTAATTTGTTTAACTTCTTCATAACTGTTCAAAGTATCTTAAGTGTGAGGGTATGGCATCCCTGTGGGTTTCCTGATTTTGCTCCAGGCAGCTCACATCACAGAGAAGACTACGCGCCCAGCTCTCCCGGCTGCCAAGACAGCGCATCCACCTACTGTGCTGCCTCTCCCAGTCTTAATTAAATGCACATATGTTCTTGTTTTGCCTTTGTTCCTTCTGTCTGAACTCATCATTCCCATATTTAGATGGCATTTCTTACTTTGAAATGTCCTTACAATGGCATAACCTTAAAATATTCTCCTATGGAGTTTCAGCTCAAGCATCTATCTTGGAGTTCCATCCCACTTGGGGAAGGTGTTTATGATCTCTGCTTCATAGTTCTCAAACAGAGAGAACGAGACTGATAAGTACTGCACAGAGAGGAAGGGGCTTCACTGATAATGGGCGAGCAGTGTGCTGAGGTAGCACTCTGTTTTCTCTTTCTACATCTTGTACCATTACCGATGAAGGAGGAGTGAATTTTTTTCATTGTTTAATTGAAGAAACAATGCATAGTGCTAATAAAATCTCATCTCCTCCTCCCTTTCAATTAATTCACTACTACACTTTGAATGCTGATTTTCATCCTGCCAGGTTAGATAAAGCTCCAGGCTGTGCCCCTGAGAGGAAGGCATGAGGGAGGCATGGGGAGCCAGCAATAGATTAGATGCTATGACCTAGAGTACAAAATAGGTCCAGAGGGGAGAAGCAAAAAGACCATAGTGTCCTTGGGCCCAAAGTGGAATGCAAGATCTTTCCACACCCTACCTTCTGAATATGATATTCTAATGCCTGCTTGGTCTCTGTACCTCAGAGAATGTGAAATATAAAGGTCAGAGACCTATCAAATCCTGGTACACACTAACCTCAAGAGTTTCCTTTTCAGAAATGCTATACAAAGCATAAAACACTAAGCTTGGCACACAATTGGCATCACGAAATTATTACTTATATTTATAATCATTGCTTGCATTTAACTTTGTCCTTAATATTAGTGCAGTTTGAATTTGATATATATGGCAAGAAGGTAGATTATATTACAAGAAGGTATACGAAGTGACTAGTTTGACGCTTGCTGTGTGTATTCCTATTCAGGTATTATTTCTAAAGCTTTACTTTTTCTGTTGCTGAGTAAAAGGAGCTGGTCATGACTGCTTCAGGTATCTCAGCATAAGTTAAACCTAGCAGGTGCAGTACTGATTCAGATGTGCTGATGCCTCGGTGTAATTCTTAAATCTGAAGTTGTAGTTATTAAGGATTTAAACAAGCAAAGTCAAGCTGGGAAATATCTAGAAGCCTCATGGAATATCTCATGTATTAAAAAATAAGTTGGGAAGCCAGTCCTCAGAAAGTAAGGTCTCTAGAAATAGTGGCTAAAGGAATAAGCAAATGCTGATTTCAGACTTTGCCACCATTCTCTCCTGTTCAGTCTTAGGTCCAAATTCCTTTGTGAAGCTTATTATCATAACTTGGATTATATAATCCAAGTTATGATCCTGTGTCTTAAAGGTCAGGAAAGTTGTCATAAGTTTTTAAAAAGAAAATGATTACTTGAAAGTAACCTAATAAAGGAGTTATAAGAGAAAATTACTAATAAATTTTTCATGTTGCTCAACTTACCTTGTATGATGAGAATGTTGGCAAATTCCTCTGACTGATTTGGTAAAGAAAAAAGCTTGTATCTTCTGATTACATGGTTGTTTATTTTAGTAGACAATAAGAGTAATGTATCACCACTTGTGTTAATCAGTAATACTTTATAAAGGGAAGTGTTTATTTTGGCTCACAGTTTTATTTCAAGAATATTAGGTTCCATTGGTTTTGAACCAGTGGAGAGAGAGAGCACATCAAAGAAAGGAGCTTGTGGTGGAGCAGACTGTCCTCCTCAGGCCTGGGCTCTTGAGGAAGGGCTGTGCACGGTCCCCGCTCTTACTTCCAGGGTGCCATTCCAATTGTCCCAGTCACCAGAAGATCTCCCACCAGTTCCCACCGGAGGAAATTTCCATAGCTTGCCTTTAGCATGGGGGGCTGAGAGCCAGAACTCCATCCCATGGGCCTTTGAGGGACACTGAAGAAGCAAACCTTGACAACATTTCATAAATCTCATTCTCCTCTTTATACAGAACTTAGCAGGAAAACTTGTTCTCTCATTTTACTGTAGCTTTCCTTATGCAGAGCTTTTAATAGTTCTGTATCACCTTTTCCTATAGTTTTTTCATTAATGATAATGACTTTATTATTATTACTTTCATTATTTAAGTGTCTTGAATATTTTTTGGAGTAAGTGCCATCTAAGCAGAGAAAGATCACATTAATATAAAATTTTAAGAATTAGTATATTACAGATTTATAGAGATGCTAAATTAATATTTATTTAACATTAGCCTTGTCCCCTGTAGAAAGCAGAAAACTTGCACATCAATCCTAACTCAATTTCATATTGCTAATGAAGGTCTGATACACTTATAGGCCCCAGTCATTGTATTTATTTCATTCTGTAGTCTTTACTCTAGGAACATGTCTTTTGTGGTTCTGTTAATTGGGCTGTTATTAAATCTCAGCTGTTATTTTTCATTTAGTTTTGGGTTTTGAAATGTACTCTATTGGTTCTCAGAATTGACTATGTAGTTAGTCCAATTTAATCTGATCTTCTGAATTTTATGTTATAGCTGTGTCATCTGGGAAATTTATCTAAATTGCGGTTTATACATTTTTACTATACATCATTTAAATATTTTTAAATATTTAATTTTAATGTCTACTCAATCAAGTTGTAATTGATGGAGCTGAAGTAAATACTTTATATATAGTTTTTAGGATGACACAAATTGGAAGCTAAGCAGATAGTCATTATAATGATGGTCTTGATGTAATTAACTCTCTTTCACCTCACTGAATTTCCAATCATTTTTGTAATTTTTAAGTTTGTACTGGTTTTGTTATCAACTATCATTTTTTAAAATTTAAGACAGTGTGTACAGGGTCTCACTAGATAGATCAGTGAGTGATCCTCCCATTTACAGTTTCCCAAGTGCTGGGATTATGGGCCTGCACTACCACGCCCACTCTGGACAGCTTTCTCAGCATGACCCGGGCATGCCAGGAGGTTGAACTCCTGGCCCCTGCATCTACCTAAGCAGATGCTTTAATCCTGAGCTCTGTGGCAGACCCTGGTTATCAATTATTATTGGATAATTTATTTATCTATATTTTATTGTGCTACTCCATATTCTCTGCTGTTTGATTTGTTTAAAATTACTTGTTATGTGTTTCAATGAATTTCTATGCTTTTGATTTGTTATATTTAATGACTTTTCATCATGCCCTTTTATAATACTTATCATATGCATTTATCTTCTCAGGGAAATGTAGATTTCCGAGAAAAAGGGTCATGTCTTCTATGTTCTCTTATGTCACCACCAACGCATAGCATGATCCTTGCAGTGTACCTGGCATTGACAAGTATTTATTGATTTAAATTCTATTTCTCTGTTACTTTTTCTGTTCTACACCTTGCACACATCTTCCTGGTCTTGTCTATTCTTGGATAATTTTATGGCTTTTCTGCCTTCCTGCTTTTTCTATTCTCTCTGTGTATTACATTGTGTTCTTTTGTTCTAAGATCTAATTTTTATAAACTTGCGCATAATTGGGTTCACAGGAAATGCTGTTATTTGTGTGTGTGTGCTGTGTGTGGTGTGTGTGTGTAGTGTGTGTGGCTGTGTGTGGTGTGTGTGTGTGGTGTGTGTGGAGGTAAGGATGACTTTCCATATTAATACCAGGAAGGGGTTAATCCTGGAGAAACAAACAAAATATTTTCTTGAATGTTCACTTTTCTTACACTTTAAAATTCCTTCTCAGTAGTAGCCCATTTCAGTCAAGGTGACAGACAGGCTGCGTCAGGACTGCTGTCTCAGCACTCTCGCTTCTAACCCTTCACTGTCCAGGGTTGAGTTACAGTGGCACATTATCGTCTTCACTGCCTTTTAATGGTAATGATGATGTCCTATAAATTGAGAAGTTGGCTGTTAATTTCTAGAATATTATGGGCCCACTAGCTGCTGTTATTAGCTCCAGGATGATTGCCAATAATGCAGCCCACTTGAGCTCCATTATGTGCAATCTTTAGGGCTCTAAGCATCACCTGGGTCTCCAAAGCATTATGTTTAACTTAGTCCAGGATTACAATGGTGGCAACCATAGCTAGGATAATGACTTCCTATTTAGTAAAATATTCTTTTAGAAAATAAGTCAAAAAGGGTTTCCAAAAATAAATAAATGGTAGGAAAATAGGTACTATTCCTTTTTTTCTTTCCTTCTAGTTCATAAGCCATTTGTACATCAGGAAGACTGTAGAAGCTTTACGGCAGGACCTAATGAACCTCAAATGCTTCGCACTTAACCTTTCATGCAGTGTGAAGAAATGTTTGTCTTTTCCATAGAATGTTTCAAATTGTTCGTACAACATATTATTGTGAATGATATCTATGGTTTCAATCAGCATCTTTTAGTTATTCTAATTAAAGGTGTTTTACTCCACTTTATTCATTTCTTTATGTATATATGTGTCTAGTACAGGGTCTACAGGGTCTTGCTACGTAGAGTGGGCTCATAGTGATCCTTCTGTTTTCAATCTCCCAAGCATTGGGATTATAGGCACATGTCACCATGCCCAGTCTCAATCACTATCTCAGGGTGTCCTGGGGTAGGGTTGGCACAGTACACTGGAGATCAAATCCTGGCCCTTGTTCTCTGCCTAAGCAGGCACTTTTTAATCCATTGAGCCATCTGGCCAGCCCTCTATTTCACTTTAGACTGAATGACACTAATCTCTATATCTATGAAATAAATGTATTAACTCTGCAGAAGGGAAAATATGTGCAGATTAAAAATCAAGGCTCTTAAGAAAATACTTCTGGATTTTCTCACATATATAATTGGTAGTAGAGTACATTGCAAAGAAAACGATGTGAAATTAGATCTCTCTTCTTAGCCATTTTCTAGACAAAAGGCATTGAGAAAGTTAGCTTTTCTGATACAAATATACATCTTAATATATTATTGTTAAGGTTAGATAAAATAATTTTTGCAAAGAACTTGGGATTTCATAAGAAAGGCTGGTGAAAAAAAGGGAAGAAAGCCATTTATAAGTTAGTCCTGGAGAGACCTCTGCAGAGACTGTGAGAACTCTCACGCATAGCCACAATAGTGACATGAAATGGGAACTAATTGGAGTCAAACAAGGCATTTTAAAGAAGCATCACTAAGGCTGAGAAGCTATATTTCTTGTATTAGAAAATGCAAATAAAGATCTTGTTTGGGATTTTTTTCGTTTTTGACTTGTATTCCCTACATGAGACACTGCAGTTGTCTCAGTTGAGGCTGAACTGTTGAAATTGATACAAATTTTTACATGACAATAATTCTACTCCTTCTGTCTTCTCCAACACTGGCTTTAAAGGATTCTCAAGAGGAGAAAAAGCCATGGTATTCACATACTGGTTTTGTTTCAGAAGATCCCAGGTTTGAATTCTTCTCTCTCACTTTCTCATTTACTATTTTTTAGAAGTTACTTTAATTCTCTTACTTTATTGTCTATACTGCAAATTAAAACAAGACTTCACTCTGCTCTGAGCTCTAAGCTATATAATTAAATAAACTGATGCATAAAACATGTGACATGGGAAAGTACTTTCCACTACTTAATAATCATGGCGGCAAGTTCAACAAGGTGCCAGAGTATTAGACAAAGAGCAGATCTCGTAGGTCTTCAAAGTTTCGGGTGTGGGATTTGTCTCTCTAGAGGCAAGGACTCCATTCTTTGAAGATCACAGATTAAAAAGAACATATTGAAAATGAAAGTAAGAATACAGTAGCACTTTGGCAGTTTTGTTTAGATCAAAAAAATATTTTGTTTTCTTTGACCATCTCCAAATACCTTACTCAATTTTGTACACAAATTGGGTGATACTGTTTATGAGGTGATATGCCCAGAAAATGAAGATAGTTTTCTAATGTTTTTGTGTTTCTAACAGCTTATAAATAGCACTCTGAGCATAAAGGCATTTATTAAAAACGATCAGTAGTTACAAGACAGTTACCATCTTAACATACATAAGAAAATTGCTGAAGATTTTTCTTCCTAGAGGAATAAATTCAGTCTTAATAATTGGCAGATCCTAGCACTGTATGTTGAACTGAGAACTGTAAAACCAACTTTACCCCTTCTTATGAGCTATCATTGAGCCTTTCTACATGCATGTTTCCTATCCTACCTGGGCTTCAGTTTTTCCATCTGTTAACTGATTCATGTTATAATCTACTTCAGATGTCACCCATACAGAGGACAAATTCATAGTTGCCATGTTTTGGTACAGCAGAAGGAGCAAAGGGGAGAAAGGAACAACAATTTTTAACTGAAACAGAAGTAAAAGGCAACTGATTAAAGATAACTACCTGCAAGGCCTCAGAAGTAGTTGGGATGAATTTACAGTGTGGTTGTCATGTACAACAGTCTAGATAACAGATCAGATGGGCAATATTTTGCTAGTAGTTTAGACTGGATGAAAGTTCAACTTGATCAAGTCATGACTGTCTGACCGAAACTGTGTTTGATTTTCAAAGCAGAGTCTGGTAATTTGCACTATTTCCTCTAATTTTCCATGTACTGTGATTCTTAAAAAAATAAGAAATACAAATCAGGACAAATAATAAGTTAATTGATATTGCTGATCTTGAAAGCTGTTTAAGGAAAATATACAGCCAGTGTGTGTGATGGGTGTCAGAGAGAGTTAAATGCTTGCACAAAAGTAAAAGTTTTGGAAGTCGAAGTGTTGTGGAGCTAGTGATTCCTTGGCTGAGAAGGAAAGTCTTACACTCAAAGAAACCTCCCAGAGCAGAGATTTAGACTTAGATCTGGAGATCCAAATGTAATTCTTATCTAAAATATTCCTTATAAAAGCATCCAGAATAGACCCAGCCAGGGAGACATGTAAAATTATCTACCACAGTATGTCAAAAAGTTTTGTATGTCTGCCATATAGTACAAACTATGTAATATTATACAATCATAAATACAGTGTAACACATAACTGATCCTTTCTGTGTGTATCCAGATCCCTCATTTATCAGTCTTACAGAGTGACATGCTTTCATTGGCTTGGCTCTGATGAAGCCTCTGTGATGAATGGCATTGAAGTAGACAGAGTCCAGATGAGGGGAGATCACACAGTAAGGCTAGGAACCAGAGCACAGGGATGAACTTCTTTACAATTTTTATTTTTATCATTTCTTTATTTATTTGGATACAGGGTCTTGTAGTGATCCTCCTGATCAGCCTCCCCAGTGCTGGGATTACAAGCATATGCCATCATGTAGGTTCCCACATAGCACGGCATGTGGTGCCAGGGACAGAATTTGGGTCCATGTACTTGCCAGGCAGGCATTTATACTGCTGAGCTATCTACCCAGTCCCTAGGGATGAGCTTTCCTCTGTCCTTTCTCATTGCTATGCTGGAGGTGTAACTTTCCAATACAAGAAATTTCAGGGGACAAACTCAAGCCAGATCCAAAACACAGCAACAATTTCAAAACCCAGAAGTGGTAAATTATATAATTATATATATATATTATATATATATATATAAAATTTATAATTATATATATTATAAATGTATATAATTTATAATATATATAATATATATATAGTGTGTGTGAGTGTGTGTGTTTGTGTATGTATATCTGTATATACCTCTATATATGTTAAACTATAAACTGACTCTGATATTCTAGTCCAAGCCCAGTACCACAAGGTTTATTCTAGTTTTGTCCCGTTTTTGATGGTGAAAGCTTTTTTATTATTTTCTATATAGTTACTATTCTTATTTCATTCGTTTATCATTTTGGCTACATATTTAAGTTACTATCAAAAATTGCCTTGGTACCACTTCTTACACTTGCCTTATACTTAGAAGCCCTTGTTCTTACTTGGGTTCTGGTGCCCTGCACTAGATGCGCTTAGTGCTTCTTCAATTTAGTGCACACTTCCCTCACATGCTTTGGTCTCTGCACACTGCACCACATTCAAAGCTGCCTTCTTAGTATCCTCCTTACCTTGCTTAGGCTTAGACACTCCACTAGAAGGTGCCCTGCTGGAGGGTTATTCTTTTTTTCTCATCTCAGGTCTGGGCCACTATCCTGTACAGATTCCACAACCACACCTCTTAGGATCCAGCATCCGATGGTGGGCTGCTGTGACTTCCATTCTTAGCTTCCTTCCAGGCTGACTTACTTAATTCAACTAATGGCTTTTGGATGAAATTATTCAGTGAAGAGAAGCAAAGTGTTGTGGCTTGGACCTTGAATGTCTCCCAAAGGAACATATGCTGAATCTCTTGATGTGGTAGGGAGGTGATCTGACTATACCGATGAGAGGTCCATGGAAGGACACCAGGTCATGGGGATTGTATCCTCCAAAGGAATACTGGTACCCTGACCCTTTTCTCTCTTTTTCTTTCCCAGATCTGTGCACATAGGCAGCTTTGCTCTACTGCCTGCTCTCTCCTCCACATGATAGTGTGTCTTATGAGAAGCTCAAAGAAACTACCAAGTGGTAATGCATTGAACCTATGAAGATGTGACTCAAAATGAATCTCTCCTTTGAAGTTTAATATAAGAGGGTTATTTTTGTCATAGTGATAGAAAACTAGCATAAGAAGATGAGAAAGGAAAAGAGTAGGAAGAAATTTATTTGGCTATAATTATAACATGAAAAAGTGATAATCTTTGTTTTAATTTATTAATTAATTTGTTTATTGTATCCTGTACAAGGTCTCAATACATAGCTCAGACTCATAGTGATTCTCTTCTTTTCATGCTCCCCAGCACTGGGATCACAGGCATGTGCCACCACACCCAGTCTTGGGGCCCTGGCATAGCATGCCCAACTAGTATGTCAATACTGCATGCAGTGCCAGGGATCAAACCCAGGTTCCTGCACTTGGTTAAGCATGCACTAGTGATAGTCTTTGGTTTATGACTTTTTGTCACTTTGTTTTATAGTTGTTTTTTACAGTAGTTTTGAAAGAGTTGGCATTTCTGATATACTGGCAGCCCAAATTAGACCTTGTTAATTAATGGTTGTTGACATAAGTTAATATTCCATACAGAAAGATATCACAATCAAGATTTGGATAGAATATTTTTATACATATTTTCCTTGAACTCAATAATTGGCTGAACTGCAATTAATCATCTTCTAGGGATAAAGTTGCATCTACACATTAATCCATGGACAGATGAAGTCTGGTGTGGTTCTGTTTCCTTAGGTATGAATTTCTGAGGTCCTGGCTAATGAGTAATCTGTGGTGCTTTTTACTTTCAGCATATAGTGTAAACCAGGTCAACTTTTCAGCCCAGTTCAAATTTCCCTGATAGCCCCAGGAAGCATCACACTGGTACTAAATGACTTAGATTCCTTGACCACAGGGAGTCCAGCAGGAGTTTTCCTTTTGACTGGCAGGTGTCCAATTAGATTTTGTCTCCCAGGAATTTGGATCTGAGGCAGTGGCACAGCTTGTCCTTTTTAGGACACTTGACCTGGGCACTCATACAAAAGTAGATCAGAAAAAGTAGCATTTTGGAGGAAAAGAATAAAGCAAACATTTAGACAAAAGCAGAAAAAAATAATCATATAGCTTCAGTGATTCCTGTTTTTTTTTTTTCAGTTTTCACTGTGTGGTTTAGGCTTGCCATGAAATCACCATGTACCCCAGGTGAGCCTTGAACTCATGGCAATCCTCCTGCCCTAGTCTCTGGAGTATGGGGATTATAGGCATGCACTACCACTTCCAGTATTTGAGCTGACTTTTAATTCTTGTTCACTCCTTTTTTATATAATTCATTGAGATTTTCTTCCACTTTTCCAGAAAAACTTCCACTCTTCCTGTTCATAACATGATGACTATATATCTTTTTCCATTAAACTAGATGATTCTCAAAAGATTGAGAATCAATCTTTGATTGATTGAAGTTGCAGAGTCATCCTTTTAGGCATGGGTAGGGCCTGAACCACACTTCATAGAAGTTGCATTCATGAATACACAACTGCAATACTACTTACAGCAGTTCTATATTGTTTCTTTGACATGGTTGAAATAAGGGACACCTATAAGGCTGCTAGAAAGGAGAGAGTAATCTTTTTTCTTCTGCTATGTTTGAAATTCTAATATTTTATTTCTTTCTCTGAAGATAACAAGTTTATTTATTTAATTTTCTTTTTAAGAGCAGAATATATTTATTGGGGGAAGAAAGATCCTGTCCAAAAGAAGGACTGAGTAGATTTTTCCCCAAATCTGCCTTTTTAAAGGATTTTTATAGAGCAAAACCATGTGGAAAGGTGCGTATGAAGTGCACAATATGTGAACTCACTTAAGTGGGCATGAAGTTGGACAAAACTATGGTCAGCCAGTAAGACTACAAGCACAATTGCCAGGTAATATTGATTAAATCGAGGATCAGTTGGGGAAGCGAGTCACATAGCAAGAAGACAGGAATATAGAATGGGGGCTTTCCTGTTGGGGGTTGGGTTAGTGATGAACTCTTTCTTCTAGGTGATTGGTGCCTGTTGGAGACCAGGTCCCGGAATGAACAATTTTAAGAAAGTCAGTGTGTGCTTCACTGCATTCCCATGGTTTGAGCAAAGAGCTCGCCTGTGTTCCCAGGGCTCTGGAATATGTGGCCTCTAGTTTATCAGTTTGTCCTTGCTAGGCTGTTCCATTCCCAGGGAAACAGGGAAAGCTTAGAATTAACGAGGGCAAATGTTGAACACATATTCAAAATTTTCTGTATGTAAAATGTGTGCATAATTAGAATATCAATCCTTGATGCCCATCCCAAGGGAAGTATATGGCTGCATTTGTTTAATCTTTGTCTTGAGGTCTGGCCTGCAGCAGGGGTGCCTGCCTCTCCCAAAGTCACAGTCATTTTATCTTCCCTACTGTTTCCTTGAGGGCCTAGGTTTGTCTGATTGCCTATAATATTTCTATCTAATTTAGCTGCTTGCAGCATTTCCCACTTTGAGGAAGTAACCAAAACTGCAATAATCAATACTGTTTGGCTTCTTCAGGGTGAAGGGGGGCCTAGGTACTGGCTGGCAGTTAGAGATGCTCTCTAGAGGTTTTGTCTAGAGGCCTTCAATGGCTTCAGTGGACACCAGACATATTGTCTTGAAGAGATAAAGATAAAGAAACAGTTAAACAAACATGGGCCAAGTAACACCAACATAATAGTTATGAATATAGTCAAAGATTTTCACCTACAAGAGACAGTGATGACTTTCCATAAAGAGGATAAGGGTATGAAGTCTAGGAGACTTAGCATCTGATATATCATTGATGTGATGTCTAATATCCCAATTAGCAGACCTATTGGGCATGTAATAATCTCTTTTTGTTTGTAATTATAAAAGCACTAGTCATCTTTTTGTAGGTAAGTTAGCAGGGATCTCTTAAGAATTTGAAAAATATAGAAAGTGTCTTATGTATAGTTAATATATTTTTAGTTTAATATCTATAACTTTTGTTGAGGGAGCCTTGTATAAGTTAGTTGGTAGCCCCTCTTCCTCCCAGACTTCCTATTTAAAAACATATGTCTCAGCTGGGGAGACAGCTCAGCAGCCTTCGTGCCTACTGACAAGTGCAAAGACCCAGGTTCCATCCCAGGTACTACCTCCCATGCCATTGTTGTGCTGAGCCAGGTATGGTGGTACACTCCTATAATCCCAGCCTTGCGGAATCTGACATAGCAGGATCACTAAGAGTCCGAGCTGTGTAGTGGGACCCTGTACCAAATACATAAATAATAAAAAATTAAAAATAAAAACAAACAAGCCTTGAGATACAACAATCCAGAATACAGAAAAAGCATTCTTCAGGTCCAGTACAAGTTTGAGTGGGTAGAACCAAACTGATCAAAGTGTAACGATTAGGCTCAGTAGGGTTATAACCTTAGCAGTGACAGCTCACAGTCCTGGACAGGACAGTATTCATTTGTCCTGGGCTTATGGAATGACTAGGGCATAATTCTGTGGGACTGAAATTTTTTAATATGACTATCTCAAGCAACCTTTAAATGTGGGGTTTATATTTTTTTAAAATCGTCTATGACTATTGGATATTGCCTTAAATAAAGGGCCTCTACAGACAAACTTAAGACAGTTTAGGACAGAAGAATTGTTGTAAGAGGATATTGAAGAAGAATTCCCCACAGTGGTGAGAAGACCATGTGGAGGGTTTGTGAGAAAAGATTGAAGACAACAACCTTGTCATGGTAGTCCCAAAAGGGATGTAGAGCGAAAGCCCTCCGAGAAGGCATTCCTGGTCAGAGAGGAGGCTAAATAGAGGGAAGGAGCTGCAGCTTGGTGTGTCAACATGACTTCCTGGAGTAGGGTCAGAGGTGTAGAGAAGCAGTCCAGAGTAGAGATAGCCATCCTCATGGAGAAATCTGGATGAAATAGAAAAAGAAAGAGCAGAAAAGGATGTCAGTCTTGGAGAAATCCTAGAAGGAATCCTGGGGAATTTAGAGGCTAAAAATTCAAGTAAGGGTCGAAAGAGTCATAGGGGAGAGAGCTGGTGGCAGAGATGGGTGAGTCAACAAGGAATGACATTTCTCTTCAAGATAGAGAAGGAAAAGAAAATGAAAGTACAGAAAGTGATGTCCTCTGGGCTAAGGTTGGCAAGGGAGACCTGGGAATTGAAAGAGTGTGTCAACTATAGGCAGCAAGTCTGGAAAGTGAAATGGCCATCTTTGCTTTGTTGTCCCAACAAGCTGGACAATGGGAGAGGTTTGAATTTTAAGATGGGTTGAATGAGCGATGAGGGAATACTCACAGTTTTGGGTGTCTTGGGTGTTTAGGTCAAAAAGTGAGTTTTGAGACTCCTAGTCCATGCAGAAGGGCTGGTGGCAGACTGGGGCCAGACCCCAACTGGCAGAAGCCTTGGCATCCCTCATGGGTTTTTAGCACTAAATGTCAGGTCAGAGCCCATGCAATCAACCAGGCATTCTGATGCTAGTAGAAGATTTATTTGGGACATCAAGCAGGCTGGCTGTCTAGCAGACCAAGACAGAAGTGGATAAATGGGGGACAGGAGACTTCATAGGATCTTTTAGGGAGGGTGACCGCAGGCTTGAACAGCTAAGGGAGACCCAATATTGGCAGATACCTGGTCTATGGGGGATCTTTAATGTTAATAAAGGAGATTTCCCAGGCAAGGTACCTGGGAAACTTTGAGTTTTGACCTATCAATATTGATAGGCCCTTAAGAGGGACTGTTATAAGAGGCCCACATAGCATGGCCCAACTGCCAAGGCAGCCACTGAAGGTCAGGCTACCCTCTGAGGCAGAAGGCCCAGAGGTCAGATTCAGCTTCTTAGGAAAGTGGACCAGTAAAACAAAAGGGCCACAGGACTGTCTCCTCCTGCTATTATTACCTGTCATCTCTATGGAGGAGCCCTGAGTAATAATGACTAGAGGAAAAACCAGCCTATTACTGGACATTGGCACAGGTCTCTTTTTCCTTCTCCAATGTTGACTTTTCTTCCAGTCATTGGACCTCAATAGATGACTTTAGAAGACATCTTGCTTAAGCTGTGACTGAGATAAGTTTCTCTTCACTCATGTGTTTTAGTTCCACCTAAGAGCCCAGCTGTCATCCTGGACAGATATAATCCTGACTAAATACTACAATATGTTCAGGTTACAACTAATCACTATTGATAGGTCAAAATTCAAAGTTTCTCATGCACCTTACCCAAATAATCTCCCTCTTGGTTTACCAGACACCCCTTCCCCAAACTTGCTCTTGGTCTCATGTAGAGCCAAACCCAAAACCACAGAACAGGTCCACCTGACTTTAACTTGGGCAAGCAGCCACGAAACTCTCCTTGGCACTAATACTCCCCACAGAACAGGTATCTGCCAAGATTAGTTCTCTTTTAGCTGTTCCAGACTGTGATCACCCTCCCTAAAAGATCCTATAAAGTCTGTCCCCCATTTATTCACTTCTATCTTGGTCCACTAGACAGTCAGCCTGCTTGATACCCCCAATAAATCTTTACTTGCTTCAGAACGTCTGGCCTGGTTGATTGCATGGGCTCGGACCTAACATTTTGTGCCAAAAACCCAGGAGGGATGCCAAAGCTTCTGTCAGTCTCTCTTGACTGGGGCCTGGCCTTGGTCTGCCACCAGCCCTTCTGAGTGGACCAGGAGCCTTAGACCTCCCTTGTTGACCTAAACATCCAAGACACCCAAAACTGTGAGTATTCCCTCATCACTCATTCAACTCTTCTTAAATTTCAAACCTCTCCCATTGTCCAACTTGTTGGTCTTTGACAGTGGTAGCAGATGAATGGAGTCAATGAGTTCTTCTTGGAGTCCCAAAAATCAGACTTAGAGTCTTATTTTCTTAGTGCTGCAGCAAAGCCAGCTACTTTTTCTTGGTCTGTTTGTTTTTTCTCCTAGTCCTGATTATAGAATACTAAGGAAGCAGTTTTTAATAAATATCGAGTGAACTGTCTGGAGCAAAAGCTATCTTTTGTAGCTCTTTTTTGATATCTGGAACTGAGTAAATAATGAATTTATATTCAAGAATAATCTGTCTCTGTACTGAATTAGGATCTAGGGAAGTATGGTTTATCAGTGCCTCAGCTAAACATTTTAAGAAAGCACAGGGATTTTCATCCTTCTGATCAATAGCTGAAAATTTAAAATACTTAGAAGGCTTGGCTTTAGTTCTTCTTATACCTTCAAGAATACAAACTTAAAAATATTTTTTATTCCAATCTCCTGCCTGGCTACTAGGCCAGTGGGGGACTGTGGTAGGAACTGCTTGGCTCCTGTGGGAACCCAGTTTTCTCTTGGCTCTCTATCTTTTGGTAGTTGAAAATTTAAAATATGATATTCATCCCCAAATGTAATAGCAGCTTTTAATGCTGTTTGTCTCTCATCAGTGGTCAATGTTCGATTTAAGATTAACATTACAGTCTTTCATTCTAGCTTACATTTCTGAGTAAGTCCTCTAAAGACATCAGTATACCTCTCAAGGTCATCTGAAATTTTTCTAGTTATAGCTTGATTTGTTCTAAGTCATTGAGAGAAAAAGGCACAAACATAGGTAGTCTCCAATGAATAATAATTATACCTTGAGCATAAATATAAATTATTACTTAATGTAAAGAAGATTTGCATATAGCACAATTCTGACCATTCTTTTTCTTCTTACAGTATGATTTTTGTTGTAAAAGAATATCAAAGATAATATTTACCTTTACATTCCTGTTTGGCTCCAGAGGATACATAGGCCATGCACACATATAGAAAAATATTAAACAGCTCTTTTTAAGTGTGTAAAAATCAAACTTTTTCCAGTGCTTAATGATGTACTCTAAAGGAGTAAGAGATTTTGTCTGTGAGACTGCCATCTAGAATACAAAAAGAAATGATTTTTGGGCAGCCTCATGTTATTGCTAATGGTGTCCCTTGAGTAAACCACTCCAGAGCAGGTGGATGTTCATTTGGAAAGGGGATCAGCCTATTGGATTGCACATTCTCAAACTGGTGTGCAATTTTATCTCCCAAAAAATATCACAAACTGTGCATTTATTCTTATTGAGTATTTATACATATGAATTATGTTTGGTCCAGTGACAGCATAACTATTGTATAAACTATTTCTATATCTATCTATCTCTGTCTATCTAGAGAAAGAATTTGAAGCAGAGTACCTCTTCCTGCTGTGCTGTAAAGGGTATTACTTCTGGATATAGACAAAAGAGTCAACTAACTTGAGTAATTGTGCCCTGGACCCTAGGACAGAAAAATCTCCAAGATACTTGCATTCTTTATCTAATTACCAAAGCAACGTTTCCCAGCAGCAGAGGAGGCTATATTAAACCTCTGAAACTCACAGATTAAACTTATATTTATCATCTGGCAATCACATTTTACATGATGGTGAAAACACATTATTTAAGCCTGACCAAAATCTACTTTTTTTTTTTACTTTTTTCTTAGCATATATAATGCACAAATGTAAATCATTCCCTAGGTAGCTGCTGTGGACCTACAACCTGCCTCAGCCTGATTTCTGATGGGGAGAGGATTATGTTGTTCTACTGAAGAGCTTAGGGAGAATTCCTAGTTTACCAGCAAAATGAAATAAGTACACAGGGGAGAGTTTTCAGTTGTGAAAATTCAGTTTCCACCAAGCACCTTTGGGTATCTCCCGGAGAGTAGCCCTGGCCATGACCCATCAGTTGTTCTCAGTTTCTGTTGGCTCACACAAGCAGAGATAAGTCTCCAAAAATGAATTTAGCTGGCTCTCTGGTCAGCATTCCATCAGCCATTGGCTTTCATTGGGATTTACCAAAGACATTCTGGGGAAAACTGTCCTCTGCTTCAAAGAGTGGCAACTGCTCTCTGTGCGTGTACTAGCTGGCAGAGTAACCACTGTTTGTCAAAGTTCTATAAGGGACAGTTAAAAGCCTGAACAAGATTACCTAGCACTTTACAATAAAGGTTTTAAGGTCCACAACTTATCTCTTATGCACATAAATGATAACTAGCCCTAGGAGGAGAGGAAAGGTTGGAGAACCTCACTTAGATTAAATGTGTTTTAGTCCCGTAAGTGTGCTGTTTTTGGAAATAGCTCCTTCTGGATTTACCCAGAAGTTTGTTCTCTACACTGTGTCCCAACAGTTCCCTGGTGATCTAGTGACTAGGATCCACTGTGTCTCAGGATTAGTCTCCTGAAGGAGACCTGCCCAGAACACTAAATTGGGACATGTCTTTTGTCTGTGTTTTCCTGGGTGGGCACAGTTGTTTTTGTCTCCTCTGGCTGAGAGAGGCTGCATATGTGTTCTTACTCTAAAGTGACTTACCTGTCTTAGGCATTAAGAAACATTCATTTTCTGTGGGCTTTACTTAGTTGGAACAATCCAAAGGATTTTCCCCCTAATTTTGCATGTCTATAAAAAGGAAAGCACAAAGAGGTAGAAAAGTTAGGAGTAAGGTCAAAGAAAGGAAACTGAAGTAGAACAGGCTTCACATTTCCTCTAGCATGTAGAGGGGGATCAGAGCCCATCTGTCCCAGTCGAACCTGTTCTGCAATTCTTAAAAATGATCACTGACCTAATATCATTTAATTGGTTAAAGGAGTCCTATTTTCTAAGTCTGAGCTAGATTTAAAATACCTATTTTATAGAAGTTTATATTAAAAGTCTACTAAGGAGCATTGTAACACTATTCTCTCCAGTACTATTGTCTAAGGTCAAGCAAGAAATACCAGTACATTTAATAACTAGTTCAAATGCAGCATATACAAGACCAAAACTGTGATAAAATGTCCTATTAAAGAAATGTCATAACCTTATAATATTTCCATATTTTAACTTAAGATTTACCAACATTTTTACCAACATTTTAACAAAACTATATAAGGTACACAGCATAAGCAATTGTAAGCAGTTTCAAGCACTTTCAACAGAACTATGAGATAAAGCCGTGTGAGGCAAAGCATAAGCAATTATGAGCAATGAGCAAAGACATGATATTTGAAGTATAAAAATATGCTACCTAGATGGTTAAGACCTAGGTAGATCCAAACTTATATACCAACACATGTACTTTATATTTCCTATGTGGTCATTGAAGTCTTCTCAGGGTTTATCTTGTAGTCCTGTACATTATTCTGTAGTTCCTTTGTCTGTGTCATCCATGTGGATGAGTCACGGCCAATGCTTGACCAGGTTGCTCTCTGTGAGAGCCTGAGAGAAAGTTTTCTCTTCATGTGACTCTCCCCAGGCACACTATAGAACTTCAATCTCTTTCCTCTGTGGCTCCACAATCTCCTTGATCAGAAAATTTGGAGCTCACCTGAGTCTCATAATATTGCAGTACAGGTTCTCCTATGTCCTGAGTCTTCACTGACCTTGAAAGGCTAGGGCCAAAATGTTGGCTGGCCTTGTGGCTCTTCTATTTCTTCAACTCTGACTTGGGATCTTAGGTTGTTAACCATCCAGAAGAAAAGCTGATTATTATCCTGCAGCTTATGCCATTCACTTTGCCTTATCTGACTCAATTGATTTTACTTGTTATACATTTCCTTTTGTATTTCTGCTTTTCGCTTGTTATACTAGGGAGACTATACGATATTTACACATGTGTGTCTGGTTTATTTCACTTATGAGTATATGTTCAA
>PVKA01034872.1:0-23106 GCA_004027165.1 Ctenomys sociabilis | reverse complement strand
GTTTGCAGAAACAGTAGCATAAGATTTCCCAAGAATGAGAAAAAAATGTGACATATAGTAATTGAAGCATATAGAACTCCAGTTAGCCATAATCAAAATAAATCATTACCCAGAAATATAATAACCAATATCCCAGAAGTTGAGTTAAAGAACAGAATATTGAAAGTTGTTAAAGGGGCTGGGGAAATGGCTCAGTGTAGTAAGTGCTTGCCTCACAAGCACAAAGGTCTGAGTTCAATCCCCAGTTCTAAAGAAGAAAAAAAAAGTGTTAGAAGAAACAGAGCATGTGTAGTGAAAAGCCCATCAGGATCATGGTAGATTTCTCAACACGGACCATCAAATCAAAAAGAGCTTGGAGTGAGATATTTGAAGTTCTAAAAGAAAACAACTTCCAATCCAGATCGATATATTCTGAAAACTGTCTATCCAATTAATGGAGAGATTAGATACCTCCATGACAGAGAACAACTAAAGAAATTCATGAAAACCAAATCAACCCCAGCAAAGAGTACTGACAAATATAATACATTATTTTATTTTCAAATTTTGTTTATTTATTTGGTACAGGGTCTAACTATGCAACTTGGATTCACAGTGACCCTCCTGTCTCAGCCTCCTTAGCACTGGGAAAACATGATTGTGCCATCACATCCAGTTTTGGTGGTTGGTACAGTGTGCCTGGGATTCCAGGGTGGAATGGCATGTGATATCAGAGATCCAACCCAGGTCTTTGCACTTGTCAAACAGGTGCTTAGACCTCTGAGCTATCTCCCCAGACCCTGACAGATATTTTAGAAAGACACAAAGAAGACCACAACTGCAACAACAACAGAAGAGAAAGACCAAGCAGAGCAAGTAATTAGGCAAAGGGGAAAAGTAGGGCTCCTACAGCAGGAAAGCAACATGACAAAGATACACCAATACTTACCAGTTATAATTATCAGTGTAAATGACAATTCAATCAAAAGAACCAAAACACAGGCCTGAGAGATAGCTCAGTAGAATAAGTGCTTGCCTGAAAGCTCAAGGGCCTGAGTTCAATCCCTGGTTCTGCCAAAAAAGAAAAAAGAAAAGAAAGAAAGAAAACCCAACAATATGTTGAATGTCAGAAACAGATTTAACCTTAAGTCAAAAAGACATTAATAAACTGAATGTCAAAGGATGGAGAACAATACTCCATGTGATAAGAACCAGGGAAAAGCAGGGGTAGCTATTCTCTTTGCTGACAATGTCAGCTTCAAACCAAGTGTGATTAAAAGAGACAAAGAAGGCCACTACATAGTGTTAGGGGAAAACTGCAAGAAGAAGTGATAAAAATTATAAATATATATGCACCCAATGTGGGAACACCCAACTACATAAGACGAAGCTTAACAAATATGAAAAAATCTAATGATCAATAACGTAATTGTGCTGGGAGACTTTAAAATTCCACTGACACAAAGAGAGAGATCAACCGTGAAATGTGTGAGCAAAGAAATAACAGAACTAAACCAAATTTGTGAAGAAATGGGTTTAGTAGACCTTTACAGGGTGTTCACCCAACAGTATCAGAATACACATTTTTCTCAGCTGTGCATGCAACATTCTCGAAAACAGATGATGTGTTAGCTAGCACATAGAACATGCTTAAGTAAATATAGAGAAATTAAAATTATGCCATTCATATTATCTGATCATAGTGCAATGAAATTGGAAATTAGAGACAAAAGACACAGTAAGAACTCTATAAACACATAGAAAGTTAATAGTACCCTCCTTAAAAATCAATGAGTCATGGAAGAAATTAAAGGAGCAATTCAACAGCATATACAATCAAATGAAAATGTAGATACAACTTACTGGAACCTGTGAGATTCAGTGAAAACTCTCTTAAGAGGAAAATTTATAGCAATGAATTATCACATAAGGAAACAGAATGAGCCCAAATAAACAATCTTATGCTGCACCTTAAACTCCTAGAGAAAGAAGAGCAAGTTAAGTCAAAAGTCCAAAGAAGAGAAAATTATAAAGATCAGAGCAGAAATAAATGCAGTGGAAATGAACAAAACAAGATAAAGAATTAATGAGTCAAAGAGATGTTTAAAAAAAAAATAGAGAAATTTGATACACCCCTAGCCAACCTCACTTAAAAAAGGAAAGAAAAATTCAAATTCATGAAATTCAGAAAATTATCACTACTTGTGTGTAAAATGTTTACTCTCATATAATGGCAAATTGAGAAGCAATGGACAGATTCCTAGATAATATGAACTACTGAAGCTGAATGAAAAAGGTATAAAAATTCTAAATAACCCAATATCAGTCAATGAAATTGAAAATGTAATAAAAAACATGCCAACAAGGAAACTCTAGGTTCTGATGAATTCATAGCTGAATTCTATAAGATATTTAGGGAGGATCTAATGCCAACTCTTCTCTAACTCTTCCATGAATTTGAAAAGGAAAGAACTATTCTAAACCCATTCAGAGAGGGAAATATTACTCTGATACCCAAACCTCTAAAGGACACAACAAACAAAGAGAACTATCGGCTAATCTCTCTAATGAAAATAAATGCAAAAAACCTTTAAAAAATACTAGCAAATAGAATACACTGGAAGAAAGATAGCCTCCTTAAGTTGTACCAGAAATACTGGCTTTTCACTTGCTTGAAATAGACCCATACCTATCACCATGCACAAAGCTACAGTCAAGATGGTTCACATATTTAATATTAAACTGAAACACTAAAGCTTCTGGAAGTAAAGTAGATAGAACCTTAAGGACATAGGGGTAGGTAAAGAGTTCATGAACAAAACTCAAACTACATGAGAAATATTTCAAAGAATCAACAATCTCATCTCTTTTATAAGTTTCTGCACATCAAAACAAATCAGCAACAGAGGGCTAGGGAAATAACAGCATAGTAAAAAGATAATTCATGAAGTGGGAAACAATTATAGCAGACTATCCTTCAGACAAACAACTTCCATCTAGAACATATAAAGAAATTTTTTTAAAAATTAAGCCTCCAATTTGCAAAGACCCAATCCAAAAATGGGCATTTGAGATGAATATACACTTCACAAATGAAGAGATATAAATGGAAAACAAATATATTAAAAGATGTTCAATATCACTGGCCATTGAAGAGATGCAAATGAAAATAGCACCATCTTATGCCAGAAATGGTACCATCTTATGCCAGAAAGAATGGCTATCAAGAAGTCAAACAATAACAAATGCTGAAGAGGCTGTGGAGGAAAAGAAACCCTTCTCTGTTGGTGGGAGTGCAGGTTGGTACAACCATTATGGAAATCATTATGGAGATACCTCAAAAAACTAAGATTGGAGGTCACCTTTCAGCCAGCTTTTCCCCTCCAGGGTATTTTCCCAAATACAGGAAATCATTTTTTTTATTTACTTTTTATTTTATTGAAGTACAAATATCAATGAGACAGTTTTAAGACACCTTAACAGGACGGATTTGATAAATTAATACATTGTAAACTGTTTTCATAATGTTTTGGTATTGTACAAGTGCAGACATGATATTATACTTACAGACATTATTATAACAGATGTCTCATATCAGTAAACTAAGAGAGTGTAGCTCTTTAAGTATCTTATTTTTTTATACCTGAATCATATCAAGGATTCAATAATTAATATTTTCTACCTTGTCCTTAGTACTAGAAGCCAACATAATATCCTATCCAACCACCATTAGTGCAAATTTTGCCTCTCATGGAATTATGTAGAAGCACGTGGTATCTATCCCATCTGTACACACACACAATCATGATTCTTCCTTTCTATACCTCTTCCTTTGTCTACACCTGTCAAATATGGGCATGCCATTGTCATTCAACCGATTTAGGTGCCTGAACTGGATGACACAATCCAACACAGTCCAGCATACCACAACAATAGTAGTTATCTGAAGAAGTTGTCAACTGTAGCCATTTACAGCTCAACTTGTTATTATGGCCCCGCCTTGTATACCTCAATTTTATACTTTTCTGCTGGATGGTTGAGACCTAGATAGAGCAAGACCTACATACCAAAACATGTAGTTTTTGTTTCTGATGAGGTCAGTGAAGTCCCCTCATGGTTTATCTTGTAATCCTGTACCTTATTCTGTAGATCCTTTGTGTCATCCATGTGGGTGAGTCACAGCCAATGCTTGACCAGTTTGGTCTCTGTGAGAGCCTGAGAGAGTTTTTTCTCCATATAACTCTCTCCAGGCATACTATAGAACTTCAGTCTCTTTCCTCTGTGGCTCCATAATCTCCTTGTTCAGGAAATTTGGGGCTCAACTGAGTTTCATGATGTTGCAGTACAAGTTCTCCTATGTCCTGAGTCTTCACTGACCTTGAAAGGCTAGTGCCAAAATGTTAGCTGACCTTGCAGCTCTTCTATTTCTCCAATTTTGATCTGTGAACTTAGGTTGTTAATCATCTAGAAGAAAAGCTGATTAGTATCCTGCAGCATATGCCATTCACTTTTCCTTATCTGACTCAATTGTTTTTAGTTGTTGTACATTTCTATTTGTGTATCTTTTTTTCGCTTTTTATACTAGGGAGACTATGCAATACTTACACATGTGTGTCTGGTTTATTTCACTTATGAGTATATGTTCAAGTGGCATACACTTCAATATAAATGCTTCAAGCTTATCATTCTTTATAGCTGAGTAATACTCCATTATATAGAAATAACACATCTTTTTCAACCATTGCTCATGTGATGGACATCTTGGTTGTTTCTAAGATATTGCTATCACAAATTGTGCTGCTGTAAACATAGGTACACATATATCACTATGATATAATGTTTTCAGTTCCTCTGGGAAAATTCCCAGTAGGGAATGAAATCATTTTACCTCAGAAATACATGTGCATCCATGTTTATAGCAGTGCAATTTGTTATAGCTATATATTGGTAAGTGAAGTATATCTGATCCAAAGTGCAAATATTGTACTATCTTTCTAGTGTAAGAATCTGAAAGAGGGATGAAAATCTAAAAGGTACAATAGATGCTGTTATAAATGGGAAATAAATTGTTCAATGGGAAGGAAAGACTGAGATGAGGAAAACAAATGAAAGAAGGAAAAAAGACATATTTATATATAGTACAGAATAGTGTGTATAATTGTATTGTCAATTTCTGCTGGTTTTTTGAAGAGAGCAGTTAATGCTTAACATTTTTTTTTATTTTACTCTGATTTTTTTCTCTCTCTCTTTTTTTTTTTTTTTTTTTTTTTTGTGGAACCAGGGATTGAACTCAGGCCCTTGCCCTTGGCAGGGAAGCGTTTATTCCATTGAGCCATCTCCCCAGCCCCTTTTCCCTCTTTTGATTTTTTTTTTTCCTTGTGTATCTTAGGAAAGGGTCTACAGGGTGTTCAAGGTCTCACAACTACATGGGACTCATACTGATTTTCCTGTTTACAGGCTCCCAAGTGTTGGGATTACAGGAGTGTGCCACCACACCCAGTTTCAGTAGCCTTCTCAGTATGCCTCTGAGGCAGGGCTGGCAGGTTTCAGGATCGAACCGTGACCCCTATGCCTGCTTGCAGGTGCTTTAATCTGCTGAGCTGTTCGGCTGACCCTTCTTCTTTTGAATTTCTTATAACTCTTCTGTTTTTGTTTTGTTGTCTTTAAACAAATTTTACATGCTTATATGTGGTAATCTAAACAACTAATTTGAACATAGCATCATCTAATACGGCACCCATTGCTAAGTTTCACTTACTCTGTTTTGTGAAATCTTGTTTTATTTCTAATGCTGTTGTATTTGTTTGTCACTGCTTTTTTTTTCCTTTAAGAAGACATAAGAAAAAAGGGATTGAACTGACTTTTACGTATGGGTCTAGAAGTAGGTAATACTGGTAAGTGAGAAAGAACAAAAGTTCTGGTGAGGGGGACAGAGGCAATTACTGCACTATAGTAAGAAGAAGGCTGAAGAAATCAGAAATGGGGCAGCAGCAAGACTGGTCATCTCAGTTACTTCACTTATGGTGCTAAAAAGAGGGGACACCCTTATCGTGCTGCTCAGCTAAGCCATGTCCCTTATGATTCCTCTTTTGTTTTGGAAACTGGCCCATTTCCAGATTTAGTGTGGGTTTTGTACCTACTGTAGCATGTGGACTATACTCTGTCCTGGTTCGGACTGCTGGAACTCTATGTAGCAGTTCAAGCTAAAGTAGCGGTTTCCCGTGATTTGCTGACACTGCCAACAACCTCTGTGTTCCCCTTCTTTTATTTTCCTTGTCTTGACAAAGCTAATAAGAAGGACTAGTATTCCCCTCCTTTAGCTCCAGGTGAAAGGAAAGCCACATACCACAATGCCAGCTGTACCTCAATCACCATAAAACCCCCAAGCAAGTCACTGTCCCTTTCTTTCAAACCATTTTGGACATCCTTGAAAGTCACCTTTCTCTGCAAAGCCTTATTACATAACAAATCTTTTGTATTCTCTTGGTCTGTGTGGATGGTTTTACCATTCTCAACGTGCACACTGCATTTTGGGTGAAAGATACATTCTGAATCTTCAGAGTGAAGTTCTAAATCACACTAAATATAGTCATTTTGGTTTTCGGTTATGAAAAGTCATAGTAGCAGTTACTACTTTCTACTTGCTAGGTACTATTCTATTCTTTTTATTAGGTAATATTATGCATTTTTTATTTTAACTCAGTCTTCTCAAAGGTTTTGTGAGGTAGAAGCTATGATAATTATTCAAATTTAGTGGTTGTATCCTGTAGAACTCAGATGCTAAGGTTCAGGGGTTTTGCAAGGGGGATGTATGAACAGGACACATTTTAAAAGATTATGTTATAATAAATCACCAAAGAATCATTATACAAAGAGTGAAGAAATCTGTCCATACACTAACAAACAAAGAATCCAGCTGCAGGTCTGGATCCCATAATCATGTCCTGCATGAATTCAGATGAAGACCTACAGGCCAAAGCAGTGCCTCCCATGACAGTTCAACTGTAGGCATTGAGCCCACAGCAATGTCTCATGCAGGCCTACTTCATCAAACTGTCCTGGGAAGGTCCAAGGTCAGTGATGGAAGTTGGAAAGTCTGTACCAGTGGGATGAAGGATCTGTGCTAGCAGGCTGAAGGATCTGAACTGGGGCCAGGAAGTGACACTCAAAGTAAGAGCCAGAGCTCCCCCCCAAAAGTACCACAGCCATTCTCAGCAACAATGAGATCCTAAGCTCCTCCAATGATGCAAAAAGCTGAGTTCCCATCAGGAAAGCCAATGGAAGAAACTTCTTAGGAGTCTGAGCAGCCTACCATTTTCCCCTCCTGAACCAGGAAGCAATGCTCAAAGTGAAGACAAGAGCTCCTCCAAATTAAACCATAGCTATTCTTAGTGACAACAAGGTCCTGAGTGCTTCTTCTGACAAGAACAGCTAAGTTAGCTTAGACTCATAGTGATCCTCCTGTTTTCAGCCTTCCCAGAACTGGAGTTACAGGTGTGTGCCACCATGCCCTGTCTCAGTGGTCAACTCTGCATGCCTAGGAATAGGTCTGGCATGGCATGTGGTGCAGGATTTGAACCCTGGTCCCTGTACTTGCCTAAGCAGGAGCTTAGTCCCCTGAGCTATCTTGCTGGCTCAAGCTGACATTTAAAAGTAGTTTGTCTGTCTAGAACAAAACCTGGAAACCTAGACAAAGCTTTTCAGGTCATTTCTCTTTCATCTGAAAAGACTCCTTGTCACATAATGTCCCTATTTGGCTGCCCAACCATGAGGCAGTGGGCACCCACTGGAAAGGGAATTTTGAGCAGAGTTTTGTGGCATACAAAGGCTACCTTGATAGGGAGGGAGGATAACCTGAGTGTGAGTTTGCACATTTACACACAGTGCCAAAATGCTCTTGTCATGAAAGGGTTGAAGGTGGACTTTGTTTTGGATGTTCAGTGTAATTACACTCTTCCTAATAAGTACAGATGCTACAGCTGAAGTCTGCTACCAAAAAGGGCCTTATTGTGTTACTAGAACTTACCTATGGGGACATTTTGGGTATTGATGATCCAGGTTTTGTGTTGGTGATTAGATACCAGTGATTAGATAGTCACTAAATAAGAGTCATTTCAAATAAGTTTGAAATTCTACTGCTGGCAATTCTACTGCTGGGCTCTTTCCTGCTGTTGGAAGTCGCTATGTGCACATATTAGCTAAGAATGACAGTGGAAAAGGGATGCTGTCTTTTATTTAAAAAATAATTCCCCACATCTTTGAAGGGCCATAAAGCAGCAAGGGTGTCCAGGGCAAGCAGTGAGGATGGGTGTGATTAGAAAGGCCCAGACTGCACAGGTGACCTTGGGCGTCACTGTCAGAAGCTGCGGACACCAAAAATGGAGTTACTTACATATAGAAAACTCTCTTATCCTTGCTTTGAGAAGTATTAGAAATAATACTGGACTTTTGGATGAGTTAAGCAATTCAGGGAAAGGAAACAACAGAGATGGGTCAGAGCCATATTCACCTTAATTTTAAATAACAAAAAATATGACCTGAATAGCACTGTATATTGGGGAAACAGGTCATGCCATTATGAAGACAAAGAAGGCATACTTAAAATTATCTTACTATCACCATTTGAACATTCACTCTCTCCACTATTCTGCAATTTGCTGATGCATAGGCACTCAACATGTGATAATGTAGTTAATAACATCATCATTATTATTATGGTTGGGGCTAGGGAAAGAGCTTGGTGGTCTAAGTGCCTGCCAGGAAAGCA
This sequence comes from Ctenomys sociabilis, assembly GCA_004027165.1. Taxonomy (NCBI): domain Eukaryota; kingdom Metazoa; phylum Chordata; class Mammalia; order Rodentia; family Ctenomyidae; genus Ctenomys; species Ctenomys sociabilis. The sequence continues at coordinate 14,360 of PVKA01034872.1, read as the reverse complement.
CAAGGACCTGAGTTCGATCCCTGGCACCACATGCCATACCAGCCCCAGGGTGGCAAGCTGGCCCCTGAAACCAAGCATGGTGGTGAGTGCCTGTAATCCCAGTCCTGGAGAGGTACTGGGAGGATCACTAGGAGTCTGAGCTGCGTAGCGAGACCCTGTACCAAATAAATAAATAAATGATTTAAAAAGTATATTATTGTTGTTTTTAGTAGTTAAGACACTAATTTTGACTGAGTGGCCGAAAGTGTCCAAGTAGGCTAATCAACAGCCACCTGCTTTTTAAATTCCATTCCTTAAGTACACAGTGCAAGAAGAGCTATTGTTTTTGATGAGGAAGGAAAGGTTCCTGCGAAAGGCATCATCATGACACAATATCAAGTGCCAGTGAGCCTTCCTGCAACTGGGAAGAAAACATTCCTCACCCCCTGGGATCATTGCTCAGCACACCCCCATAAGTGGTATGGTTGATATGTGCTTGTTTTCATCCTCCATATACAGCCAACCCTGAGAGATTCTGCCAAGGCAGAAATAAGTATTTAAAAGTGGGAGCAACATGGTTGATTTCTGCTTTTTTTTTGTAGGTAGGGCTCTTTATAGTTCTTTTTCTTCTTTCCTTTTTCTGTCTCTCATCCCCCTCCTTCTTTACTTCCCTCCTCCCTGGGCTCAGATCAGGCATTTCCACCTATTATTATCTATGTGACCTTGGAAGCATGTCCTAGTCCCTCAGATGTTCCACAGACAATGGCTAGTAGTTTGGGGAAACCTGAGAGGCCACATACTCTTCCTTGAAATTCACAATGCGCACAGTTCTCAAAACCGCTGGATCCTGCTACACCCAGTGTACCAGTCTCTTTGCTCACAAAACATTATTTTTTTCACAATACTTATTAAAATTCCTCAGTACTAGAGTGACAAGGGGTTGGATTCCTAAGAGGGAAAAAGTGCAGAGGCACAGAAAAGCAATATAATTTTGTTCAGTGGAGACACTGTGGGAGCTTGGGAGGCAGTATACAGGAAATATGCTATGGCTTATGCAGAGAAATGCTTCTATTGCCAGTGGCCAGCTCAGGAAGGAGCCCCAAATGCCAGTCTGGATGTAAGTCATTGTCCTGGGTCCCATTAAGCCTTGTGTATTTCTCTCATGCAGGGAGTATAAGCTGGTAGATTATAATAAGTTAGATAAGTATTTTACACCCTTCAGTGCTTCCTTCTTTTCATAAACTGGAAACTCAGGGAAAGCCAGTAGCAAGAATCAGCAATTCACTCCAAGACCCAAGGGCTAGGATGAATCCTCACTTGCTGAAGTCCCAGAGTTCAGAGGTTCAAGAACCAAGAAGACTGAATATCTCAGGGAAGGGGAATATGGATATTTTAGTGTGAGAGAGAGAGACAGACAGAGAGAGAGAGAGAGACAGAGACAGAGACAGAGACAGAGAGACAGAGACAGAGAGACAGAGAGAGACAGAGAACAAACTTGGTTCCTTTGGCCTTTTCATTCTAGCCAGGTCCTCAATGGGTTGTATGGTGCCCATTGACATAGGTGAGCACATATCTTTTTTAGTCTACTCATTCAAAATCTTTTCTGGAAACCTCCTCAAGGACACTTATAAATAATGTATTACCAGCTCACTATCTGAACATTCTTTAGCCTAACAAAGTTCACACATAAAATTAACCATCATTGTATATATAGGTGAGATGCTGGGTCCTGGGACTTGGAGAACTTTATCTCAAGCCTTCTGTGGCTCAGTAGTGTGTTCTATTGTGGTTGTGATGTGCCACAGTAGGTGGCAGGGGTAAGAGAAGAGCTTTCATGGTATGTGTCCTGATTAGGGTAGCATAAAAGGCTCTGTGGACCTTCAGAGAGATTGCTAGGCATGGTCCCCACCATAGCATCTTGGACACATGCTCTTCTTCTGCCAAGAGTTGATACTGCAGTATCTCTACCTCATCTCATTGTACCTACTCATCCTTAGATCATTTTCTCAAGTAAGCTGCCCTTGACTTCTCCAAGTCTTCTCTCTCATACCTTCCTATGTATTTTTTTGACACTAATTTTAATTTATGGTTACATGTTTGTGGTATTATAAGGTAGCATAATAGCTGGTCTATTTGTCAAACTAGAATATTTTTCATGCTCTTTCTACAGTTGGAAAGCCCACTTTTCACATTGCCATAGGTTCAAATCCTAGCTAGCCTTTAAGGTCCATCTTGAATTTTCCTTCTCACCAGTGGACATAGTTAAAAACATTTGTATCCTTCCTTTCAGGTCAGATATAATATAGACTACAGACATTTTGGTGGCTTCATAAAATAAGCAATCAGAAATTTCTGCCTTAAACCATTGTTTGCTGAGGCTTAACACCATTTCCCCTGGTCCACTCACAGTGGGACTCCACCTGAGCTTCCATTTACTTGGCTGTAAGAGCTGAATTCTTGAGCACTAAGCCAATAAGTTTATTCTTTCAGATTTTTAGGTTTTGAGCTAGGGATATAACTCAGCAGCATAAGTGCCTGTCTGGCAAGCACAAGATCTTGAGTTCAATCCCTGGCACCACACACACACACACACACACACACACACACACACACACACTTGACATATTTTTAGGTTTAAGTTAGAATGGGTTACATAAGCTTGTCCAATACCTGAAGTTATCAAATGTAGAATTTTAGAGGCAAAGGGATCATACTGTCACTCTATGGAAATCATAGGTGTATAGTAAAAAAGAATAGAGATGTACACTGGGAATGGTGAACCAAGATAATGTCCTGTCAGTGTTGGCAACTTGATCCCCAGATATTTGCAACCCTCCCCATCTTTGCAGCTGTGAGAGTCATGCATAATTTCAATAAACTCTACATTTGAATTTTGTATTAAGATGAGTTTCTGTCACTTTGACACCAAGATTATAAACTAATTCACTTTGAACAGTTTTGAGAGTACTTTGGAATAGAATTTATTGCTTGAACTGATGACTAGAGTAGATAAAGTTAAAACCACCATAAAATAGCCCAAATTTTAACACATCAGTTTTAAGCTATAATTTTCTAAAGTATTCACTAGGCAACAGTACATTCTAATGGAAACATTATGGGCACTGCAATCAGACCTGAGTTGGAGGCCAACTCCTTTTTTCCAAGCAGGAATTTTGACTGTAGCAAATTAACTGTATTGTTCTGAGCCTTTCTGTTGCATCAAGGTAATCATACCAGTGTTAGAGAGCTTTGTCATATGGCACAGTGAATAATATATTAAAAATATGACACCGACACTGGCTTACCATAAGCTCTTGGCACTGCACATTTTGTTGAGCCCATTGATTACAGTGTGCATCATATTTATCATAATATACTATTTAAAACTGAGAAAGAAAAAGCTGATTAAGTTGTGAAAGACCATCAATTATATGAGGCATTCTTATTTCAGAGCTGTTAAACTATGAAAAGAAGCATTTCTTATGATATATGAAATAGAATATTTTTATTAAACACAGATGATCTATGCAATAATGTGAAGCAGTGGTGATATAACATTGAATAAAACTGAAGCTGTTCTGTAAGATGATTAGAATCTAGTGACCGGTACATTCAAGTTTCTTTAAAGGACACCAAATAACCTTAGATGTTGAGCTTATCACTTATATAGATAGGAAGGCCAAGAAGTGAAGCAGGGTGGAAATACTAGACTTTATTCCTATTATATGTTGTTAGCTCCACAGCAGTTATATTTTCATGCTATGCACACAATCCAAAACAAACTGTCTGCTTACAATTAAAATCTTGCTGAGTTTCCAAGAGGCAAGACCTCAGGGAGCTATTGGAACACCATGTCTTATCCACAATGACGTGATTCTACTTTTAAGGGAAAATTAAGGGGTTTCCTTGTAGGTAAGGCCAAACTTTCTCCAAAATACATGAAGAATGTACCTGGAAAAGGGAACTTTAAGGTATGTTTTTGTACTATCACTAGAGAACAATTTATAAAAATGACTGAATTTTCCTTTTCTTTTTTTATCAAACTTGGAAGGCCTGTACTTTATAATGCTTTGCGGTCTTGGTGGAACAGAAGAAAGACATGTAGGAACTCACAGTAACAGTCACCAAATTTCCTCACTAAGCAACCACTTATTGGTCTATTAAACATGATCTGCACTGTGATCTTCTGTGTTAAATTGTGTTCTCCAATGTAAGTTGCTCAATTAGGGCTTCTTAAGACATCTACTCCCAAGAGACAGCCTCTACATTATCCCAGAAAAACAAACAAACAAACAAATGTGTTTGCCTTACTGGACAGCTCTTCCTGAAAGGGGTTCAGTTGAGAATAATCTAAAAAGAACATTTTCTTTGCCTCATTTGCTTAGGAAGACTAAAAGTTTTAGGGGTTTTATGTTACAGATGTGGTAGGGGACCAACAATTACCAAATATTTAGGGGTGGCCAGGTACTGCCTCGGAGCTGGAGGATGAAGATAAATGCTTTGCCTGTCCTTGAACCACTCACTATCAAGTGGGAAAGAGAGGTCATAGGAATCAACTGAAGGAATTCTGGGGTGAGCTCTTGGGACAGAATGCAAGTCATCTACATGGGTCAAGTGTACCATTAGGGACCCAGAAACAAGCAGAATTCATTGTCACTTTTAATGAAAATATGGTAGTGAAAGGAGTTCTTTCCAGTGTGGGCAGAACTAAGGTAGCAAACAATGCATTTGAGTCACTCTGAGAATATTAGCACATAGTGAAAAGCCATTATTCTCCATGGACTGAAAAAGTAAAGAAAGTGTATATAGTTGATCAACACTTAGACTCTGGAGAAGCACCTTTCAGTGAGAGCTGTGAAGGCTCACAGTCTCCTCCAGAGAAAAGCTACTATAGCAAGGTGGAAATAGGAAAGGAATACCCCAACCTTCCTCTGCACTGGTTTTCCAATTTTCTATTGGTATTTCCCTTGGCTGAACGCAGCAGAAGTCAGATTGGCAATGTGCTATGACCTGATGCCAAGAGAGGTTATTAAATGGATGTGGGCAAGAGGACAAAGAGCAGCCAAAAAAATGGGGCTAGGGAGATGGATGAGTGGAATAAGTGCTTCCCTGGCAAGCGCAAGGGCCTGAGTTCAATTCTTGGTTATACATATATGTGTGTGTGTGTGTGTGTGTGTGTGTGTTAGCTATCCATGTTTTGAAAACCTGTAACATATGTATTGTTGTATGTTACCCTGTTTATGTCATTTTTTCTATGTATTTTTCCTTCTATTTTTCACTCTTCAAGTTAAAATACAAATAAATAAATTAAAAAAAAAACAAAGATCAGCCAGTCAGTGCATGTGTCATCTATAATTTTTCAAGGTTCCTGAGTGCAGACACATGCCAACACTCCATTCACTTAGCAAACTCTTTGTCAAATGCCTACCATGTAAATAACATGGGGATAAAAGCTATTGGAGACAAAGAACTTGGTTTTGGAGGTGAAATGGTGAGCAAAACAAATACTACTTTTATACTTATAGGCCTTTTAGACTAGTAAAAAAGACTGAATACACAAATAATCTATAAAGCATAATGAGTTCTATTTTAAGGGACATCAGGAAGTTGTATAAGTGTAGGGGACAGGGATAGAATTAAAGAAATATAGAACCCACAGCTTGTTCTCCTGAAAGTCATATTTTAGTTGAGATTTAGAGTTGAATAGAGGTCAAGAGGCTATAGAAGTGACAAAGAGGGAAGCATTTCTGGTAGAAGGAACATAGTTGCCAAAGCCCAGAAGCAGCAACATGTCAAGTTCATGGGTCTGAGAGGAGTTCAATATTCTTGGAGCCTGGAAAATTGTGGAAGGTTATGAGGTGAGGCTGCAATGACAGTGGTGTAGTGTTTTGTGCTATATGACTCTAGGCTTCGATGCCAAAGGAAGGAATAATACAAGCGTTTTGATGAATTTTTTGCTGAAGTTTTAAAGATCACTCTGGATGCACTGGATCTCAGCTATCCCAATTTGAAGGAATGTGGGTGTGGTGATGCTCAAGAAGAGCCCTAAGAGCAGTAGGAAAGAGCTGTCTGACAGGAACTGATGATGCCATTTGAGTCAGGAGCAGAGTGAATGCAATGGCACAGAGACACAAGAAAACAGGGCATGATCTTGGAAAGGAAGTACTTTATACTGATTAGAAGAGGCTGGCTGATAGGGGAGGACACCAAATGTGGACAGGTGAGAGATGGTTCTATGGCCCCACATTCTCCATGTATCCTGAATGTCAGAGATAGCCACATCTTAGCATCACTACTGCTTTATTTCAATTTCTCTTAGGTAAGTACCTTGTATTGAAATTTCTTGGCTTGGGGGTAAGCATATGTTTCATCTTAAATAAATAAATACTGTCCCTTGAATCTGCATATGCTAATTCCTCCACCTGAAATTTCCTCTTCAACTATCTATATCAGAAAAAGTTATGATAGTAATTGTAGAAATAGCACAAAAGAATGTCAGAGAGAGGTAAGTGGATGGCCAGTAGGTGGTGGCCAAAGTTGGAAAGAGATTAGGGGAGGAATTTGTGGCAGCTTTTCATTACTATTATATGATTAAATACTTGACACAAGATAGTTATCAAGAAAAAAACATTTATGCTCATGGGTTTTAGGCTGAAAGTTTCAATGACTGAAGCCTAGGTTTAGTAAAGGCCATCTGTCTCAGTTACTTTTCTCATTGCTGAGATAAAACAACTGACACCCAAAGTTAAAAGAAGAAAAGTTTATTTAGGTCACAGTTTGTAGAGATTTCAGTCCATAATTGGCCAGCTCCAATGCAGGCTGGCCTTACCAAGGAGCCACCATTCATTGGTCACATCTCCATCTTTGGAGGATTGGAGATAAAGTGGAAGGAGGGAAGGCAGGAGGGAAAGGAGGAGAGGGGGAAGAGAAGGAGAAGAAGGAAGAGGAGAGGGAGAATGAGGTTTGTGATGAAACTATATCCAAACCATGGCAACATCAATAAGACAGGCTCAGAATGAGAAATAAGTATCAAAATGGTATGAACAGATTTAAGACAGAAGTGTACAATGAGGAATTTACAGGTGAAGTTAGATTTAAATTCTCATATCCAGACTTTCTCAGCATTGTTTTATCCTTGCTGGAAAGCTGGAAATTTGAGTAGCTTTTGCCTAACCAAAATGACATGTCCTCTGCATTGACATTCATTAGTAGATGAAGCTAGTGTGCTTCATTAGCTGTTCTACTGTGCCAGATATGGACTTGTAACTGAAGTACAAACTGATATAAACTATGTGGAAAGAACTTTTGTGATATGTATTAAGAACTTACACAATATCTACATTCTTTAGTCCAGGAATTTCACTAATAGTGTGCTAGTACATGCAGAAAATATGTTATGTGTTTTACATGCATTGAGACAGTTAAAATTCATCAAATCTTATGAGATAGGTACTGTTCTTATTTGCATTTCATTGATAAGAATAAAAGTAGGATTCATATGTGTTACTCAACTTGCACAGCCAGTAAGTTTCAGAACTAGTATCTAACCTGAGGCAGTCTGATTTCAGAGAGCAGCTAAAATTGGAAATTAGTTATATGTGTGAGGGCAGGACAAGGTCACAGTGCCTAAAGCAGTCAAGTGACCTCAGTCTTGAGAAAAGCATCCTGCCTGGACAATTTCAGTCATTAGTTGCTAGGCAACCATGTATTTTATGATATTCACTTTGAAAAGACATAAATAAATGCCTCTACTAGTGTTATTCAGGTCCTTTGTCCATCAGGCAAACAGGTCTCTACCTGACCTCAGCCCTTGTCTCTTGCCTTTATTTTCTAAATCCCCTTGCTATTTTCTCTGAGCACCACCAAGTGACAAATGAATCCCAACAGGCACTCATTAACATCAAATGATACTGCCTCTATTTATACAGACAGATATGTTGGTGAAATAATATATAACATATTATTTATACTAGAGGACAGTTTGACTATTTTCAAGATATAATTAATTTGTAACTCTTAAGTGCATGTTGCAATAAAATTTTTATATTAGCACATTGTGTACTTACCACCCAGATCAATTTATAGGACACTTTAGTACCCCATGGATTCTCACGGCCTCTTCCTCATCAACAACTGAGTATTCACTAACTCTTGTGGACATAGGCATTCTGCCTGATCAAGGAACTTTAAAAAAAAAAAGCCATTCATTAAACTTCAGTTTTGTAAGATCCATTATTTTTCTGGTGTATATCTTTTTCTACTACAGTATTTTATTCCCTTGTACAAATCTATTCCTCTATGAAAGATGCTTCTATGAAAGATGTCAATTTGAAGCAAGTATAAGTTGTTGAATATTTTTATTGAAGCCTTTAATAGATATGTATTTTATTTGATCTTCATAAATACTAAGAATGGAATTGCTTTGTCCATTTTAATTGATAATTTAATCTTGAAGTTCACTTATAACTAATTTTCTGTATAAAATTGGCCATCATCACACGTACTTGGTCATAACTGAATTTTAATGAAGTATTAGTTCAGGTATTTTGCCTTTATAAAATTGGGCTGTTCATGTTATCTAATTGGTTTTTATAAGAAATTATCTATGCTGGTTATACATATTTGTAGAAAAGGAGTGCTATAAATACTACCTTGCAGGATGTGGTTTTCCTTCTTTTTTTCTTTTTTCAGCACTAGGGATTGAACTCAGGACCCTGCACTTGCCAGACAAGTGCTTATTCTACTGAGCTCTCTCTGGCCCTTCCTGTTTATTTTTAATGAAAAGAAATTCCTAACATTAATAAGGTCTGTTTTATTAAAGTTTCAAAAGGCTTTATATGTTCTATTTCAGGTATCTTTCTTCATATCAAAGCCAGGATATTGTTTTTTATAGTTTTTTCCCTACAAACTGGAATGTTTTAAACATTACATTTGGTATTTTAACTTTCTTTTAATTACTTCTTGTGCATAATGTGAGGTAAGAATCAAGATTCCTTTTTCCTCCACAGCTATATTCAAATTTCCTGCAACATTTACTAGAAGACCTTTCTTTTTCCTAATAAATTAAGTAGTATAAATCAAGTGACTATATATGAGGTATATTTCTGGACCCTGTAATCTCTTCATTGTTCTCTTTTTCCAAATTAGCACCAGCATCATATGTACGGTCTTAATTTCATTAGCTTTATAGGTCTTGAACTCTGTCAAGGTCCTCCAGCTTTGTTCTTCTTTAAGATTATTTCAACCTGTTTGGTACTCAATTATAAAAATATGGCTAGGAAAACTGTAGTGTATCATATAAATGTAATAGTGTATACCCATAGAAGTCATTTGTAAAGTTTTGAATGATGTGGGGAATCACAAAAGATAACAAGTGAACAGAAAAAACCACTGACTTAAAAAGCCTGTGTGACTTTCTTGAGAGAATAAAATATAATAGAGAAAAAGACAAAAAGTAAATGTGTAGAATGCCAAATGTGGCTCTCTCTCTTCAAAGTGAAACTGAAGGTGCCTGCTTCTGTTACTCTCTTGTGCCATCTCAGACAAGTTCTTCAGTTTCTTTGTATTATAGGGGTGGACTCTCAATTGCATGTCCCACGCCCTCTTGCTTTCTGTTGTTCCATCATCATCAGTCAATGGAAGATGTTAGGTAGAGGTTGGTGGCAGGAGGGAAGTGAAAGGCAGGGTATTTCCCTACCTTTCTTTGCCTGCCGGTCATCATCAATAGAGTGGTTGCATCTTCTCAGTAATTTCATCTCCCTCTGTAAGGATCTGGTTTGTTAGTTCCAGTAACACAATCCCTTGTCCACCCCCAAAGCGTACGGAATGAGTTTCTCAATGTTAAATTTCCCCCATTGAATTAGTGGGGAGTAATGGTACTTGGACTGACCTTGAAATTGTTTTATTTTATTTTTTAATTTGATTTTACAGAAAATAGAAAAATAAATAGATAAGACATTAGAAATGATACACAATTTAAAAAAGATTGTAAGTCTTCAACAGCAGTTGTTACATTGCACATCATTGTCTTCAATGTAGACAATGGCTTGGATTACTAGCTGAAAAGAAAGATACATTCAAGTCTTTAAGAGGTAAATATATTCAACGAGAGGCTATACTCATAAGTGAAATAAATCAGTCCCACTATCAAAAGTGGTTACTCTAAGTAAACAATGGCATGTAGATGCATAGAGATCTTGGAGGACCCTCAGGCTATCTTGCACACAAAGGCTGGGTCCTTATATCTGTGAGCTTCAAAATTTCCACCTCTCCAAGCTGGGGATGGATGGCACCCACCTAAAGGAGCTGTCTGTGAATCTCTACTGTGATCTTTGCATTCTAACTGCTCTGAATCCCTGGGGAGAAAGCCCAGATGCCTTGGTAAGACAGGCAATGCCTCCATCTCACCCTGATCTGCTTTTCCAACAGGAGTCCCCCCTCAGGATCCTGTGATTCTGCTACTCTTCAGGTATGAAACACTGGTGTGCCTCTCTCAGTGTGGGCTCACAACCCTCATTCCTTTGCACATACAGTTCTTTTTCTTGGTTAGCTCGCTGGAAAACCTCTGCTGCTTAAAAACTCAAGTGTCATTTCCTAGTTGAAGTCTTCCTTTATGTACTGCAGGCCTAATTAACTCTACAATATTAAACTACTAAATATTGAAACTAAGGATTTAACTATGCTGCTAAGTGAGCAGCTCTACTCTGAGTTACATCCCTATTACTTTTTAATTTTTAGTTTGAAATATGATCTTGGTAATTTCTCTAGACTGGTGTTGAACTTGCAATCCTCCTATCTTATCCTCTGGTGTGGCAGGGAGTGCAGGCACATGTTTCAGTTCTTTATTTCTTTTATTTGTATTGTTTTTCTGTTCCTAGGGTGTGAACCCAGGGCCTTTGCAGTAAGCTACATCCACATCCTTTTTTTAAAATTTCATGACAGGGACTCACTAAATCTGGTCTTAAACTACTTGCTATCCTCCTGCCTCAGCCCCACAAGTAGCTGAACCTTAATTATCTTTCTTTTTTTAAAAATTTTCTTAAGTACAAGTGTGTGATCATAGCTGATGATTTGATCATCTTAAAACAAGAAGATGGGACCATTTGGTCTTTGTAATCCTTCTCAGCTCCAGTATCCTCTCATTGTCCTTCTCAGACAATGGCAGAGGTAAGGGACTCACATCTGAAGGCAGTTAGAAATACCCAGAATATAGTACAAGACAGACACTCTGGTAGAGTGGAAAACATATCATATTAGTTTAGAAAATCTATTGTAGGCTTAAGTCTTTTCTCTCATGTTTCCTAATAACTACATGGTTTTACACAGACAACTATAGCAATGTTCCCATTGAAATTGCATGGGTAAAATATTTTAAAACTTTAACTTTGTCTACCAAAAAATGTATTGTTATTTTGACTATTTTTTGTGTCAGTAATTTTGATAATTAATAAATCTACCTACAGTGGAATAAGTGCTTCCCGGGCAAGCACAAGGGCCTGAGTTCAATCTCTGGTTCCACCAAAAAAAAAAAAAAAAAAAAAAAAAAAAAAAAAGAGAGAGAAAGAAATCTACCTAAAAACCATAGAGGATTTTTGTCAATGGTTGTTTAAAGGGCTCAATGGTATTACATTATGGTGCAAGAATTTACATTTTCAGTCAAGGTTTTTACAGTGTTTACCCTGAACTGCTTGATTGCTCAGCTGTAGCATTCAACTACTTCAGTTTTGAAATTAAGCATAAACAAACTCTTCTCAGCTTCTACATTCAGATCAAAATTATTCAGTGGTGAATTGTTTCATTAACTGGATGTACTGTCAAACAAAGATAATCAAAAACTTTAGCTATATGAGAGTTTGTCAGTGACATTGTAATGAAGCAAGAGGGCATCTAGACCTCAGAAAAGCTGATATTTACATCCTACTCCTTCAATTTATGAATGAATTCTGTTTTGAAACTCGAGTTCGTTCTGTTCATAAATCATAATTGTTCCTAAAAGAGCAAATTGAGTCTTATCCATACTACCTGAGAAGTTCACAACTCAGATGTTTGAAAGTTGGAAACTTACTATTTCCAACTTACAAAGCAGCATTTCCTTTCAACTTTCCTTTTATGGGAATAAGCTGAGGTGCCAGTTTATGTCTCTAATGTTCATGTACACATAGATGCTGCTTTATGACTCATGATCCAACCCCCCCCCGAAAAAAAGTATTCCATAATATTTTCTTGATAATGGGGGCTGAGAAGTAGGTGGCTTCCTTTGCCTCTGTCTTCTTACTTTTCTCTCACTGGAACAAAATACCTAAAATTAAGGAAGGAAAGGTTTGTTTGACTCATTGTTAACGGAAGTTTCAATCATTACTCAGCTGGCAGAGTAAGGCCCACATGGCAGAGGGAAGCTCTTCATGTGGGTGGGAAACAGCAAAGGGCAAAGGGAGGAGCGGCATCTGAGGTTGCTAGCTAGCCTCGCTCCCTTTCTTATTTTGTATTTTGGTGTAGCAGTCACACCCAAAATCCCCACATTGGATCATAAATGAATCACCAACTCTAGAAGCCACCCCAATAAGTGCATGAGACTTTGGGGCTGGGGGACAACTGGACACAATCTATAGCAGCCTCCCTACTCAGGTTTTTCTCAAAATCCTTTCAGTGATCACAGCTAGATTATCTTGGCAATGAGATGATTGTCTTCATGGCACTCTGGTGTTACACATCCTTGCTATCCCCAGTAAGGACAAGGGAAGCAGCTAGCCCAGTGGATCTGAGAATCACAGGGGTTCAGAAATTCTTGCTGCAGAGTTATAGGGTAGCCAGTCAAGTCCTGGAGTGATTCCATAGACTTAGAGAGAAGCTGGACTCTGAGGAAAGTGGCCACTTGGCTTGTTCCCCATTTCCCACCAACAGTTCCTTCAGGGAAGTAGAGACTACATCACACAGGAGTGAGATCATTTTCTAGTCTGTCAAGATAATTTGTGTACCTAAGTTTTAGCATAATGATATTAGAACTGTCTCCTTAACCCAACAGAGGTTTAGCAATTATTGCAATTTACTAGTGACCATGTCTTCATATGCAAAATAGGAATGCTGTGGCAAAGGGCTCAGATGCTAAAGGAGAAAATTTGGAGTAAAATCCTGGTTCTACTATTTTTTAATTATGTGACTTTTGAAAAGTTACAAAAGCTGATTGATCTCAATTTTTCTCATTTTTAGAGAAAAAAACCTTGGAAATGAATTTTAAAACTTCCTCCGGAGGTATGGTGTGAAGATTAAGGGGTAGTTCCTACAAAGCACTCAGAGTGCTCAGCACCTAGACTGTTTGAACACACATTAGCTGCTTGTTAGTCTACCTTGTGAGCTTAAGGACAGAGACTATAGCTTTACTTACCAAGTGATTAGCATCCAATTATCAACCAGACATTGGTAGAGATAGCTAATACACCAGTGTCTTTTAAAATCTGCTGAAGGCAACTAGATGTGTTTCTACATAAATGGACATGAGTGCTCTATGAAATATGTGGAAGACAATAAATGAGCTGTGAGTTGTAATGATTAATTCCATCGAGGCCTAACAGTTAATTGTCAACTTGGTTGGCCTGAGAATGACCTCAGGCAGTGATGTTGAACCTTCTAGAACTTTCCAAAGATACAAGCAGCCCATTGTGGCATGTGTGCCTTACGCTCACCACCACCTGATAGGGATTAGTAAAGTCCACTTCTGGATGTGTCTGGGTTGGTCATAGAGGAGTGACACTGGGTACTGTGTGTGGTCTCTGGCCTCTTCCTCTGCACCATCCCTTGCTCTGATTCTTAGTTACCACATACTGAGCAGTTATGTTCCACTGTATCCTTCCATATTGATGTTTCTGCCTTGGAGCAGGAAACCATGGACTGAAACCTCTAAACAATGAGTTAAATTAAACTTCTCTGTAAGTTACAAGTGATGAGCATTTTGTACAGGCAATAGGGAAGCTGACCAATATATCAAGAGGCCAAGGAAGGATTTGGTCTTGAAGTTTAAAAGGCATATAGCAGATTGACACAGCAGAGAGAAATTTCTAGGGAAAGTGAATATATTCTTCAACTTAGGTACTTACATATATATCTGTGTGTATAAAATGTATATTCACAAATTAAGTAGTATAGATAAACAATACTCAATATATGGGTGTATACATGTTAGTAATCTTAAGTATATACACATATACTCATGTTTAATCTTGAGTATATATGTATATACTTAAGATTACTAAGTCACTTGGGACATAAGTTTAAATTTCCCACAATAAAGATTTGCTAATTGTGTTTGCTTTATACATTTTGGTCAATATTAGATAAATATCAGTTTATGATTCTTTTATCTTTTTAAGATTATTTTAATTATTATG
>PVKA01034871.1:0-23100 GCA_004027165.1 Ctenomys sociabilis | reverse complement strand
TTTTTTTTTTTTTTTTTTTTGTATTTAGTAGAGGATCTGTAGGGTCTCACTAAACAGATTGGACTTATAGTGATCCTCCTGTTTTCAGCCTGGGAAAAGTGCTGGGATTACAGGTGTGCAGCACCACGCCCAGTCTCTCAAACCTTTTTATTATTTTCAAGATAGGGTCTCACTAAGTTACCCAGGCTGGGCTCAAACCTGTGATCCTCCTGCCTCAGCCTCTTGGGTACTGGGATTATGGGTGTGTGCCACCACAGCTGGTTTCAACTTGTTCTTCAATTTTCAGTTTAAGTGGTACTTTTCTTAGAAAAGCCTTCTCTTGATTTGCTCTTACCTTCAATCTCTGGGCCTTAATCATAAGTCTCCTAACCTGTATTTTACACTATCTCATTTTTTAGAACTTGTAATTGTGCATTCCCTCACATGATTTATTTGAAGTCTGTCCCCAGGATATAGGATAGTGAGTAATTCATTTTTACTCCTCAAGCATTTGTTAAATGATTGAATAAACTGGTACTTGCTGAAGAACCATCTTGCCTTTGGAAGCACCAGCTTACTCATATTCATGTCATATCATGATACTTTTCATTTTGCAAATAAATGAAAGGATACATCAAAAGAAAACAAACATTTTTCCAGCTTTGGATGCTTTTACCCATTTTTGTATTGTAAAATTGTTCAGATTTAAATTATTTGAGTTGGGGCTGGGGAGGTAGCTCAGCAGAATAAGCACTTGCCTGGCAAGTGCAAGGGCTTGAGTTCAGTCCCTGGTTCTGCCAATCAAATCAATCAATCAATTCTTTGAGTTGAAGATGAACTTTTATCAAGATCAGTACCTGTTTACTTTCAGTTATATCTATCTTGTATATTTGTGTAATGTTTATTGGGAAACATAATCCTTGAATATTAGAGTTGTGGTTTATATCTATAACAGGTTATTATGAGACCAAGAAGAGAAAAAAAAAGCAGTCCCAACTTCAGTCAGCTATTATGAATAATGAGGTGAATACTTAAAAATGAATTTTTTATGCATGTAGAATTTTTGTTGAAAAATGAGTAGTAAAAAATAGAAACAGCCAGATAATAGTGGCATACATCTATTATCTCAGCACTTTGGGAAGCCAAGGCAGGGGGATTGCAAATCCAAGCCCAGCCTGGGCAACCTAACAAAATTAGTAAAACCTTGTTTTAAAATATAAAGTAAAAAAGACCACAGATTTAGTGCAAAAGTGCAGAGACCCTGGCTTCAATCTCTAGCACTAACTCTCCCATAAGTTGGACAAGAAGAGAGATGGATGGATGGATTGATTGATTTTTGAAGATAGATTTATTTTCTAAGTAGAGGCAAGCTAATATTAGAAACATTGGGGGATTAATATTATCAGTTGTAAATTTACTAAGTCTTATTTTGTCAAAGTATACAAATTATTGCATGCCATGCCCACCACTCCCCCTCATCTGTGGAAAGAAAGGAGACAACAATCAGATACTCTAGTTTCTAAGAAATAAATTTTCCACAAAGGATGTTGTAAAGAATTTTTTTCCCCCCCAGTGGAACTGGGGATTGAACTCAGGCCCTTGTGCTTGCCAGGCAAGCACTTATTCTACTGAGCCATCTATCTCCCTAGCCCTGTAAAGAATCATTTGTTGGAGAAATCTTGAGAAAATGGGGAGTGTGGCAGTGGTTAGAAATGTGGTTTCAGATCTTTAGATGTAACTTTCTCTCTTATTGACTGTATGCATAAATTACAAGTCAGTTTCCCATCTATAAAGTTGTCCCTTTTAGGGTTACTGTGAAAATATTGTATGTGTGTGTACTTAGCACTGTGTTTAGTAAATGGTGCATAATACATATTGGGTAGGATGATGGCAAAAGTATGAGATTCTGTGTTAGAGTAGTAACTGAAAAAAATAAGGTTTTGGATAGATGAGAATGAACTAAGACTGATACTAAGATGTCTTGCCTAAGCTGTGACAGAATAAAAATAGGGAAGTCAAGAAACTTCATGAGGTCATCAACTGTCTTCACATTTATATCCCTACCACAATGCCTTCCCTCTGAAGTAACTTGATAGATAGATTTTGTATTACATGAAAAGATGAGTAAAATTTATGTACTGGGGCCAGGGAGATGGCTCAGTAGAATAAACACTTCCCTGGGAAGCGCAAGGGTCTGAGTTCAATCCCTCAGACCAAAAAATAAATAAAATTTTCCGCCAATAAATAAATAAATGAAATTGATGTAGCATTCCAGTAGGCAGTAAGGAATGTCTGGATAGAACTTAGGGAAAATTCAGATTTGAGGCTTAACTTGAGAATATTTTTTGTTGAAAGCTTTAAAAGATGGAAGAAACAATGCTTTTTACCTTTGGAAATTTGGGTCAACATTATGAAAGTGGTATTTTAAGACTTGGATGTCAGTGTGTAACAATGTTTATGAAGTCAACAAAGGACATATTTTTTCACTGACTTCTATGTTTCCAGATGTAGCAGGAAAAAGCAAATAGTGACAGTTGATCAAAGTATAGGTTCCTTCCTCAGTCCCTCATTTTCCACAGCACATACATTCCTAAAGTTGGGTTGATCATGTATATGTTGTGTATGTGTTGCAGGTCATGCTAAATATTTTGAGTAATTGATTTGTACTTTTAAATATGTGAGAGGTTAATCTTTGTTGTGTAAATGATTGCTTTCCTTTTTAAAACAGTTTTTAATATTGTGTATTGAATTCTTTTAAAAAGGCACACTTATATTTTCTTTAGCTGAGTTGATGGCTCCTGGAGAACTGGCCTAGCTGCAGAATATGAGTAGTTTCCCAAGAAGAGTGCCTTGCCTTTGGCACAAGGATCAGAATAAAGGTGAATTGTTATTACATAGGGTTTTTCAGTAAAAGTCACTGCCAAGTAAGTCGTATTTTTATTTTGGTTATGTGTTTCCAAGAGTATGCTATTTGGCAAGAGTTTTTATGTTTATTTTGTAGTAATACTATATTTTGGCTCTTTTTAAACCACAGTATGCCTTCTGGATAAGAATATTTTCAAAGCAGTACCTTAAATATGAGCATTTATATAAATATGATGTGGAAATGTGTTTGCACTTTTATGGATCAGGTTTCATAAAATTCGCAAATTTGAACAATAGTTTTAATTGCAAAGATCTTTTTCAGTAAAGGCGAATCCCTTTGAACTGTAGAAAATAATTCTTTTTATAACTATCTGTTTTCTTCCTAATATTGCTTAAGGGAATTTAGCATTATTCAGTTTAAGGAAACTTTTGTCTTTGTCTTAAGTCCATAGAAAATTTAACTGTCATGTGATCATGTTTTGTAATGTAAAAGAAACTTAGTTTCTTTTCTCTCTAACCAAATAGAGCAAGCTGTGATAACATGAAGAATGTACAAAAGTAGCTAATTCATTTAGTACAAGAACAGGTCCTGGACTAAACTGGGACATTAATACAATGTTTTATTATATTGGTTGAATTAATTGTATGTCCCACGTCATTTAGTGTTTCTTTTTTTCTTAGAAGAAAGGTGGCTGATAGTAATGGTTAAGAAATTTCAATATCTAAAGTAAAATTTTGTAGTGCTGGAGAGATGGCTAGTGGAATAAGTGCTTCCCTGGCAAGCACAAGGGCCTGAGTTCAATCCCTGGTTCCACAAAAACAAACAAACAAACAAAAAAAAACTTTTTTTTTTTGAACAGTTAACCAGAATTCTACATAAAAATGTTTGAGAGGCGTGGGTAATTAGAGAAGTAACCGATAACATTTAATTTTTTTTTTTTTTCTACTTTAGTGAGCTTTGAAATCTCTATATTTAGAGATTGGGCTTCAAAATGTAACTCAGGATGTCCTTGAACTCAACATGTAGCCCAGACTAGCCTTGCACTCATGGCAATCCTACCTCAGCCTCCTGAGTGCTGGGATTACAGACATATGCCCAGGTCTGACTTTTATTTAATAGGACAGATATTAAGCTAATATGGTGTTATATTTCCATTTATATTGGTACCCAGACCAATAATGATATGTAAGGAAAAATGAAGGAATTTGGCACTAGATAATGACTCTTAATGTAGAGCCGCTTCTTTGAACAATTATCATGAATCTTAGATTGGACCAGTTGACCAGTTAATTAAAATATCACACATTCGAGGCCTGCTTGAACTACATAGCCAGACTGTCTCAAGAAAAGAAAGTATTCTGTAACTGTAATTACTTATTACCCATAAGTGATTTTTCAATTCCTTAAAACAATGAGGACAGCTTTGAATTTTGTGAAGTTCACATATATAGTCTTCAAAAGATGTAATAATGTTGCATAGCAGTATTCTCATTTATTTTGTTCTTTTAAGACTATCTCATGTAGTTCAGGTTGGTCTCATACTCAGAGGGACCTTTCTGCCTCAGCTTCATGAGTGCTGGGATTATAGGCAAGTTATATCACCTCTGATTGGGTAGTACTTTTTTTTTTTTAAGGTACCTGGGATCGAACTTGGGACCTTGCGCTTGCCAGGCAGGCACTTACGCCACTGAGTTATCTCCCCAGCTCTAGCAGTACATTTGTGAAGTTTAGCAAATATAATTCTACATTGCCCATATAAAAGATATTTGATTTTAGTATCTGCTATTGTATACCTTAACAGTGAATTGAATAAAGTTGGTAGTACTAATTTGTTCATTATTCTTGTATTTCTTCTGTATCAGATGCAGTTTCCACAGGGTTGGAAAAATTAAAGCACATATTCCTTTGTCTTCAAACAACAGGTTCTAGATAGAGACACAAAGAAATAATGATTATAACAAAAGTGTGACACATACTGGAAGATAAGCACAGAGTACCACGAAAAAAGGAGGATTTAAACAGTCTCAGTGTGGCTATGGGGGAGAGAACAAATAAAAGGTAGTGAGGAAAACTTTGGAGAGAGGACAGCATTTAATTTGAGCCTTAATTTTAATTGAGTCGAGAAAAAATTAAGAAATGTTAGTAGTGGTTAAGTACATGAAAATTCTCTAGTGTTGGCCATAGTGTGTACATAGTTGCATAAGGATATTTGGGTTTTGGGGAAACTTGTAAGTAGTTGGGATGACTGGCTCTCTGGGGGGCTTGAGGGTATAAAAGTTCTCTGAAAAGTGTGGAAGATAGAATTGACAGAACTCTTCTTTGACCTCCAGTTTCAGTCCAGTGCCAACAATCATCAACAGAGAAGTCAAAGGCAGTTCTTACTTTTTAGTATAGAAAACTGGTGTAGGAGAGGAACCATGCATACTCAGTAGTGCTAAAAGTCAGAGTATGTCATGGGTATACCCACTGAAGTCATAAGTACTTAATTGCAACAAAAATATTTAAAAATTTCAGAACAAGACAAATATACATTTTTTTGTTCAAATTTTTGTAGTTACTAGTTTGTACAAAATGGCAATGAACAGTGTTATAGATACTAATTGCCTCAACATTAATTAATGAATTCATATATCCAACAAATTATTTTAATATTCCAGTCACTGCATACTTAGAAAACTTCGATGAGATTGAATGACAATTGAGAATCTAATCTGTAATCTGTAATACTTTTTAAGTCATTAAAATGTTTTTACATATTTTCATTTATTTCCTATGTAGTAAACTATAGACCTTGTAGGGTTTTTTTTGTTTGTTTGTTTTTGAGACAGGCTCTCACCTGGCTGGCCACAAATTGGCAACACCTTCCTGATTCATTCTCCCCATTGCTGGGATTACAGGTGTGCTTCACTATGCCCAGTTTATTTGTAGCTTTTCAAAGTAAATTTGGATTCATTACCCAAAATTTAAAATGGGGTGTTTTTCATGAATGTTTCTGTCTTCATTTTCTTCAAAAAGATGTGGTAGTATTATGTTCATTATTTCTACTCACTTAATTGACTAAATTGGGTAGTGGTTGTTCACACTTGTGTAAGTCATTTCAGTTACTTCACTGGCCTCTTACAGTCTGTTGAGTAGTAATTCCTATTAATCTTATTTATTGAGGTCTTTTAAGAAAGTGGTATAATAGAAATTGAGAAAGTAGGTGCTAATTTTTTAATCTTAACGCTGTCAGTTAAATGCTTGCTTTTTTTTCATTACCTTTTAGCATTGCTATTCCAATTTTATAATTGAGAAAACGTAACTGTTACAAGTTAGTAAGCAACAGAACTGGCCTGTAGTTTCTAGATCTAGTATTGTTTTTCCTTATATACTTTTCTAGAATGCCTTTTCTAGAATTTCTTGTTGAACTGTTTAGGCTGATGCAATTTGTAATTTTTAATTTGTTGAATTATGCAGTAATCCATTTTAGGGGCAGTATTTTTAATGGTTTGAAAAATGATATAAATAAAATTTGGTTTAGCAATTTTAAGTGAATATACAAGGGGATGGGGAGATGGCTCAGTGGAATAAGTGCTTCCCTGGCAAGGGCAAGGGCCTCAGTTCAGTCCCTGGTTCTGCAAAGAAAAGAGGGAAAAAAAGAATATACATTAATGTATATAAGATATAGTAACATTTTCTGCCATTACTGTGATTTTACTTAACTGACTTGGTAAAACTAAAGAGTCTTAAGATACCTTTTATTGCCGGAAGTTAACGTTTAAGTATTAAAAGTTCATTCAGAAACTTATGTGTCAAACGTAAAATTCTTTTCAGGAATAATAGTAATATAAATATAGGTAATTCCTGGAAGACTTTTTGTGTGTTTTTCCTAAAGATTAAATAATTTTTCTCAATATGATTGTGGAGGTTGAACTAATTTGATTATTAAAAATTTTTAGTCATATAATATCTTCTGCATATGTGATCATGTTTAGATTACTGACTGAATACATTTTTTTTTTTTTTTTTTGTCTTTTTGAGACAGCATCTCACTCTGCAGTTCAGGCTGGCCTTAAGCTCACTTTGTAGCTCACAACAATCCTCCTGCCTCAGTCTCCCGAGTGCTGGGATTACAGGCATGTGCCACCACGCCCGGCTGAATACATTATTTGGAAAGAAACCACATTCTAAAATAGATTCAGATGACTAAATTTTTTTATTTAAATCACGACCTATTATCGTTTATAAAGGAATAATTGCTGTAAGTGCAATTATACTGAGAATAGAATCTGCTTCTTAATTATTGGTGACAATGTAGTTATGAGTGGTCCGTAATGTAGAATATAGTGACCCAGGTATTGGACCCAGGGCAAAGAAGGGAACATGGGTAAAAGGAATTAAAGGTGGTATATGCAGTCACTGAATGTGAGCGCCTCCTTTAGTTGTCTTTTTTTTTTTAACCTATCTTTTATGGTTAATCAAAGCCTTTAAGAAAAGAATGAAGGAAGGTTTGTTAAGCGTTATCTTTTAATTTATTTTAGTCACTAGTAACTTGTAACATGTTATTTATTTTTTTTCTTTAGAACCTGTCAGGTGAAGGTGTATTTTTTATTTCTTAATTTGCTTAGAAGCAATTTATTTTTAAAGAAAACATGTCTCCTCTGAAGATACATGGACCTATTCGAATTCGAAGTATGCAGACTGGGATTACAAAGTGGAAAGAAGGATCTTTTGAAATTGTGGAAAAAGAGAATAAAGTCAGCCTAGTAGTTCACTACAATACTGGAGGAATTCCAAGGACATTTCAGGTATTAACTAAATTTTGATTTGCAATGGTTTTTACATATATCTTTTAGTGCATATCTGTTCTGTGCCTAGTGAGCATTGTAGTGGCCCTTTTTGGTTCTTCTCTCCAGGGACACTAGTACTTTTGTATATATATTTTATAAATTACTCAGTAGGGTTGTTGGCTCTGAATAATAAAGGGTGAGAAATAGTCACTTAAAAAGAAATTAGTGAGAAGGGACTTAGAAGGGTTTGCATACAGTATATTTAAGCTATACCTTTTGTTTTTCCTAGTAACAGATGATGGATTCACTCATCAGGATTTGACATAAGTTTTTTGTTGTTGTTGTTGGAACCGGGGATTGAACTCAAGCCCTCGTGCTTGCTTGTTCTACTGAGCCATCTCCCCGG
Source organism: Ctenomys sociabilis (assembly GCA_004027165.1). Classification (NCBI taxonomy): domain Eukaryota; kingdom Metazoa; phylum Chordata; class Mammalia; order Rodentia; family Ctenomyidae; genus Ctenomys; species Ctenomys sociabilis. Next base: position 15,080 of record PVKA01034871.1, on the reverse strand, counting down.
CCCCCTGACATAAGTTTTTTTTTTGTTTTGTTTTGGGTGTTTTTGCTTTTTGTTTTTTCTGAGACAGGGTATTGTTATATAGTCCATTCTGGTCTTGAACTCACTTTGTAGCCCACTGATAGGTTCTAGCTGATCCAGTAGGGCTGAGTCCCCAAAACTACAGTTTATCTTCCCAATGACCACTTCCTCTTCCTTCCCTACTCTAGCCCTTTACCTTTACCTTTGCTGTGCACACAGGGAGCGCCCAATCAGCTCAGTGCCGAGATTACAGGCATGCACCACCATACTTTGTGTTCTTGTTAGTATTCTGTCTGTCTGTCTTCTCTCTTTCTGAGACATGGTATCACTGTGTAGTTCAGACTAGCCATGTACCTCACTGTGTACCCTAGGCTGGCCTCAAACATACAGTAATCCTCCTACCTCATTCTCCCAGGTGCTGGGAATATAGGCGTGTGCCACTACATCTGGCTAGTATTATTAGGGTTTTGTTTTGTTTTAGTACTAGGTTTTAAAAAGATTTATTGTCTTCTAAAAGCCAGTTTCTCCTTCAAACTAAAGGCCTCATGTTTGCCAGGCAGGTGCTATACCACTGAGCTATATATACCCAGCCCTTCACTATTTTCTTAGAACTAAAATTTTGAGCAGGGGAGATGGCTCAGTAGAATAAGCGCCAGCCTGACAAGCGCAAGGACCTGAGTTCAGTCCCTGGTTCTGCAAAAAAAGAAAAAAAATTTTTTGAAGAATTCTCATTGTCTTGTTTGTGTACAGAAGGTTTTGTTGGGTTTTGGGGGTGGGGGCGGCCTTTTTTTTTTTTTTTTAAAAGCCAGGCATGATGGTGCTCACCTGTAATCCCAGTACTTAAAAGATTGAGGCAAGAAGATTGCCAAGAGTTCAGTGCCAGCCCAGGCTACAAAGTGAGCTCAAGGCCAGCCTGAACTACATAGTGAGACCCTGTGTCTAAAAAGAAAATAAGAGCTGGGGAGATGGCTCAGTGGAATAAAAAGAAAATAAAGTAAAATATAGTACAGTATGTAAAATAAACAGGAGTTAGTGACACAAGTAGAGACTAGAGAGCTTGATATTTCTGGCTAGCTGTGAGTGCTGAAGTTGTAAGCAGGTATCTCTCATTCCTATTTCTTGGGGATATGCATTGGTATTTGTAAAGCTTTATTTTTGACATAGTTTTGAGAGATTGAAATTCTTTTGAGGTTTGTAGCTTCAATTTATGTTCCTTTTATATTGTAGCTGCTGAAACAATTTGTCAAATACCCTTAGAATTTAAGGAGAAAAGACTAGTGTAATTTAACTTTTCTATGCTGAAGGTAGTAGTATAACCATTCAGGCTCTTAAAAAATTTGGAGTCACTTTCTTATCCTTTAGAACTATATTTGAATATATCCTTCTCTGTCCATAAGATCAAGAAAATTAGTATTGCTCTATAAAGCGAATTATAATAGTATGTGTTTATATCTTCTGAAAGTTAAGTCTTTGAGTTATATGTGTTAATAGAATTATAATTTGGAAAATATGAAGTTTGGTATTCATTATACAGTTTAAATTATATCTCATAGACCTTTTTGATGATAATTTTTAAAAATTTTTATCAGCTAAATCATAACATTAAAAATGTGGTGCTTCGACCCAGTGGAGCAAAGCAGAGCCGCCTAATGTTAACTCTACAAGATAATAGCTTCTTGTCAATTGACAAAGTACCAAGTAAAGATGCAGAAGAAATGAGGTTGTTTCTAGATGCAGTTCATCAAAACAGACTTCATACAGGTGAGCACTTACAATGCCAAAGTCTGAAATGAGCAGTTTTTAAAAATTATGACTATGTTACAGACCAATAATCTTAATGAATAATGATGCCAAAATTCTCAACAAAATACTGCTAGAGCTGATTTCAGTAGTACAGTAAGTTATATGACTAAGAAATTTATTCCTAGAATGCAAGGATAGTTCAAATATGAAAGTCAGTCTGTTTCATACATTCATTAACAATAAAGGATAAAAGCAGCTTGATACATCAGTTCATGCAGGAAAAACATTTGACTAATTTACCACCCTTTATGATAAAAACATTCAATAAATTCAGAGAATTAGGAAACCACTTCAGTGTAAATAATGATCACATGTGAAAAACCCACACAACTAATGTGATACTCAGTAATAAGAATCTAGTTTGTGTGTGTGTTATCTTTTTGAGACAGGGTCTCACTATGCAGTTCAGGCTAGTCTTCAGCTTACTTTGTAGCCCAGGCTAGTCTTGAACTCTACAATGATCTTCCTGCCTCAGCCTCCCAAGTGCTGGTATTGCAGGTGTGTGCCACCACACCTGGCTGAGACTAGAAGTTTTTCCTTTAAGATCAGTAACAAGACAAGAGTGCCTGCTTTCACCCCTTTTGTACAGCTCTGGAAGTTTTACCCAGACATACTTTTTTGTGTTTAGTTGATGCCTGTATTTAGCATATTCTCCTTATGAAAGAAAAAGGTTTTGGTGGGTTGTTTGCCACTTAGAACCTAATTGTATGTTTTTGCCACCAAATCTGGACTGTGTCAGTTTACTAAATTAAGTTTTAGAATCAAATTGAGTATAGTGCTACTTAAAATTCTCACAATATTTTAGGAACTATGTCTATATTTCTGTATTTGTATTATTCCATTATACCTATTATATTAATTGCATCACAGTCTTAAGGATTGATGTTAAAAAATGTCTTTTTTTATTTAAAAAAAAAAAAAAAAACACAAGTCTTTAAATGAGTTGGAGCAGGATAGCACAATAAACCGGGAAGCCATGCTTAAACAGTGTGCTAAAGTGAACAACTATGTTCTTTGGTCCTGAACGGGTTTGTTTATTTTTGGTACTGGGAATTGTACTCAGTACATATCCTTGTCAGGCACTGTGTTACTGAGCTGTATCCCTGGCCCTCTAAGCAGATTTGAATTTTAATCCTACCTCTGCTTGTTATTTCCTGTGTCATTTTGGGCCAGTCACTTAATAATTGAATTTTAATTTCTTATCTCTAAAATGAAGACTGTATCATCTTAACTTCAAAGCTTTTTAAAGAATGTAAGGCCTCACTAGCACATGGTAGGAACTCAGCAAGTCATTGGCATTATCAAGTGTAACTTACTCTGTCTTTAACACATTGTTTGATCTTGGACAAGTCATTTTAATTTTTTATGTTTAGTTGTCTAGCTTCCCAGAAGGGATAATAACTTTGCAGGAACTAGAGAAAGATGATAATATAAATATACTTTGAAAAATATAAGGTATATCCCATTTAGGGTCAGCACTCAAATCAGTGGAAAAAAGACAACATTCAATAGTGTTCTTTATAGATAAAACAAATAGCTAACCATTTAAGAAGATACTGAAATTGGATCCTTTTCTCCTTTCATCAAAATAATTTTAGCTCAAAGATTTAAATGTAAAAAGTGATAAGTATTTTTTAAAAGCGAGTGGACTCCCTCATATTCTCATAATGGAAAAGACCTTTTGGAGTGTACATAAAAATATCATGGCTGGAATATATAGCTTGGCTACAGTGCTTGCCTAGAATGTGAGAGGCCCTGGGTGCCATCCCTGCACCATTTAGAAACAGACCAAGCCTGCTGGATGTGGTGGTACATGCCTATAACCCTAGCACTTGGGAGGCTGAGGCAGGAGGAATGCTATGTGCTGGGTTACCTATTAAATCCAAGGCCAGCCTGAACTGAAACCCTGTCTCCAGAAAGACCAAAAAAAGAGAAACAAACCAATGCAGGATTAGCAGAAGATAGTTAACTTAGACTGCAAATATTTAGTCAGTGTCTGATAAGAGAGGGGGAGAGAAAAGAAAATATTAGCCGGTGATATCACAGTAATTACAATCACTGATATTACTATCATTGATATACAAACACTTATTTTACAAATTAATAGGAAAAAGACAACCTAATAAGGAATTTGTTTTACAAAGATCGTTCCATTAATGCAAAAAAGATAAAGTGAAAAAATGTTAAGTATTTGCAGTTTTGAAAAACTAAAATGTCCCAAATGATCATCATTTAGAAATTTGCCAACTAAGTTAAAATATTTTTTGAACAATATACAAATTCATAGTTATGCAGTACCTTAAATTATCTTAAAATAGCATTACTTTCCTTGAACTAGAATGCTTTTATTCTGCATAATAGAACTAAAGTTTTAAACTAAATTTATTTTTCATGGGATGTATATGTGTGTAATCAACTCAGGACCTTGTACTTACCTGGTCAGTACTGTGCCACTGAACTACATCCCTAGCCTAACTAAATTTATTTTTAACTGATATAAAAGCATAAAAATTGTATATATTTGTAGGGTACCATGTCATGTTTCAATACGTATTTACCTTGTGATTGATATACACTGACTTGTAATGGATGCTTTGGAGTATTATGTTGTTGGATGTGTACCTGTCATCTCTTGACATGTTTTCTTGGCATCAAGTGTTGGTGTTCATTTTCTATATCAGAGGTGGCCAACTTATGACACGCATGACTCAGTGGGCTCATTTGTGTGATTGAGAGTTTTATTTTTTGGTGCTGGGAATTGAACTCAAGACCTTGTACTTGCTGGATAGATACTGTGTCACTGAGCTGTTATCTCCAGCTTTAAAAGTTTTAAAAGATTTGTCATCATTGCTCTAGATACATAGTGACTAACTATATTATAGTGTTAATTACTGAGTCTATAAAACTTTTGGCATTTTCCTTTTGTTTTGTAAATTTTATTGATTATACCTTTTTTATTTATAATTTTGCTTCAGTTTTTTAGCTATATTTTTATAGATGGTGTAGAGATGTACATTCTATCAGAAAAACTTGATTATCTTTTTCCAGATGTCTTAAAATCAGTGATTTACTTTTTGTTTTGTTTTGTCTGTCTTTTTTTGGTCACCAGCCATGAAACCTTCCCAGGGTTCTGGTAGTTTTGGAGCTGTTCTGGGTAGCAGACCCTCACAGAAGGAAACCAACAGGCAGCTTTCTTACTCAGATAATCAGGTATGCTTGTATGAATCTTTTTAAACTTAAAAAAAAAAAATTTACATTATGGACAGGTATACCATGCAGAGAGTAAATTCAGCCTGTGAATTTTAGTATTTCTGGCATTGCTACAAGGCTGTTTTCTACATAGCTGAGGTTATTATTTTGGCTTTCTTAATCTTTTGAACAATTTTCATAAAAGATGAGTGTGGTTTTTAACATCTCTTATGTATAATTTTACTACACAGCTTTTGCTTGGCAGCTCATAGTCAGCATTATGAACCACAGTACACTGTAATTTGTAAAAGCATAGCTGTGGAGTTAGGTATGAGTTGAAGTATGAGGTTTTTTTTGTTTTGGCAGAATTGTGGATTAAACTCAGACCCTTGTGCTTGCCAGGGAAGCCATCTCTCTGGCCCCCAAGTGTGGTTTTGCCACTTGCTAGCTGTGGATTGTTGGGGAAATTGGTTAAATTCCCTGAGTCTTGATGCCCATCTATAAAATTGAGACAGCAATAATGTGTAAACAGTTGCTATGAGATAGTGCATGTAAAAGTACTTAGCTCACTTCTACCTGCTAACACCCCTACAAGTGCTTGGCATAATATTTTTATACTCTTTAGGTCTGTTTTCTACATTATAAACTTGGCCTAGTTGCTTAGTTGTTGTTATTGGGATTTTGTTTTGTTGAGATAGGGTCTTGCTACATAGTTCAGGTTGGCCTCAAATTTGTAGCAATCCTCCTACCTTAGCCTCTCAAGTGCTAGGATTATAGGCCTGTGCCACCAAACATAGCTTGAGGATTACAACAATTGTAGGTAAGAATTTAAAATGTTAAAATACTATTTAAATGTATTAATGTTAACATATATAGCAGGTAAAAATATGTGTATCAGTAAAAGTAATTCCCATTAATGGAAATGTATAATTTTGTGACTGTAACCAGCATTAAATAAAAAGGAATACAAAACTAGATGATTTTGTGCATTTTAAGGATAAATCTTGATTTTTATACAGAAAAACTGACTAGTGTATAAAGTAGGAAAATAGAAGTATAAGAATAGTAGATGTGGTGATGGTGAAACTTCTGTCTGTGGCAATTTTTTTCTTTGTTTGGCTTTGGTTTTTGAGACAGAGTCTCCCTGTGTAGTTCAGAACTCATTCTGTAGTCCAGGCTGGCTTTGAACTTGTAGCAATTCCACTACCTCAGCCTCTTGAGTCCTGTGAGGATTACAGACATGAGCTACCACAACCAGTAAGCTTTTTATTTAGTATTATATTTATGATCAGTGATTCCATGTTTTTCAATGTCAGAGATAAAATACAGGGCCTTGTGCATGATAGGCAATAAGTTTGAAATTTATTACCCATTTAAAAATAAGTGGGTCGGGGAATATAGCTCAGGGCACAAGAGCCTGTCTGGCAAGCAGAAAGTCTTGTGTTTGATTCTAGAACTAAATAAATAAAATTTACATTTTTAAAACATTTGTTCAGATTACTTAAAAGGTTTTCTTAATTTTCTAAATGAGATATAATAAATAATTGGATGTATCTTCTATTCGATAGAGAATAACATAACTTTTGGAAAGGGCCCGACTATGCAAACCATTGAACTTTATTCCCAATCCTTTTTATTTAAGTTGCCCAGGCTGATCTCAAACTCATACCTATGGTTCCTGCCTCAGCTTCCCAAATGTTGGAATTATAGGCACATACTATCATACCTCGTTTTATTATTATTTTTTTAAATTTTATTTATTTTTTTGGCAGAACTGGGGATTGAAATCAGGCCCTTGTGCTTGCCAGAGAAGCACTTATTCCACTGAGCCATCTTCCTGGCCCCTGATTTTTTTTTTTTTTTTTTTTTTTTTTTTTGAGACAGGGTCTCTGACAGGTTAATTTTTTCTTTTCCATAACGAGTTAATGTTATCCCTTAGTTACTGTAGATTGTTCAGGCCCACAATCTCCCAAATGAGTGGACAGCAAAGGCTTACCTAAAAGAGAAAGTGACTCCAGGAGGATCAAAGCCATCTAACAGTATTTGAGATTCTCTGGTGGCTAAGACAGAACATCTCTGGGCAGCTTGTATTTATATAGTTTTTGAAACAAAGGGGAATACAAAAGAAAAGTCCTTAAGAAAAGGTCTTAATTTACTAAAATAAAAATTTAGCAATTTGGTTTTAATTTATTTTTTTCTGGGTGGAATTTAGCAGGATCTTCGGAGATATTTTCCCAAGTAGTAAATTATATCAATTATGAGAACGACCTTACTTCTCCCAAGTAGTAAGTTATGTTGATCAGGAAAACGACCTTATCTTTAGGTTGACATTTGTTTTAGGAGTATTGAGCCTGCATCTACAATCTCCTTTTATTTAATTGAGGTTAGAGGCAAAGGATCTCAGTTGTGCCTTATCTTGTTCTTTGAGGCATCTCAGCTTTACAGGCCACTGTAGGCCTCAGCCAGGACCAGTGATTCATAGAGGTTCACTTACTGTGAATCTCCACAAAGGATCTAGGCCTTGAAAGTAAACATAAATAGCTGATTGGTTAATTTTAAATCCTGCTTATAGCCACTTGGTAGTGGTCTCCATCAAGTCTCCCCATGTAATTCAGGCTGGCTTTAAAATTACAATGCAGGACTGGGGAGATGGCTTAGTGGTGTAGGTACCTACCTGGCAAGCACAGGGCCCTGAGTTTGATCCCTGATACTGCAAAATAAATAAATAAGTAAGTAAAATCAAATCACATTGCAGCCTGGGCTGGCCTAACCCACAGTGATCGTCTTGCCTCAGCTTCCAGACTGCTAGGATTACAGGTGTGTACAACCATATCTGGTGTTAAACATACTCTGGGGGCCAGTACCAAAATATACTATACTTATAACCCTTGTTACTATTTAATGTTGTATTTTTCCTCCAGATTTTCTTTTTTTTTTTTATGTGTGTGTACTTAGTACAGGGTCTCACTATGTAAATCAGACCCATAGTGGTTCTCTTGTTTACAGCCTCCCAAGACCTGGGATCACAGGCACACACCACCATGCCCAGTCTCAATCACCATCTCAGTGTGTCCTGGGGATTGAACCCCTGCCCCCTGTGCCTGCTTGCAGGCACTTTAATCCTCTGAGCTATTTGGCTGGCTCTCCCCAGATACAATGTTGATCATTCGAATTAGGTCTTTTTAAAAATGTATTCAAAATAAAGGTTTTGGGCCAGCCAAATAGCTCAGTAGATTAAAGTGCCTGTTTAGGCAGACACAGGGGCCAGGAGTTCAATCCCAGGGCCTGCCTTGCTGGCCCCGCCCCTGAGGCACACTGAGATGGTGATTGAGACTGGGCATGGTGGTGTGTGCCTGTGATCCCAGGTCTTGGGAGGCTGTAAACAAGAGGATCACTATGGTTCTGATTTACACAGTGAGACCCTGTAGACCCTGTCCTAAATAAATAAATAAGCATTTACCAACTGTGCTGTAGGTTTTTTAAGTTTCTGAGAATACTATAGGAAAGTAAGTGTTAAGTTCAATTTTTCATACTTGGTTATGCCCTTCAATCCTCTGGTGTGCTTTTTGAAAATACGTATTGTGGATAGTCATGGTAGCGCACACGTTTAATCCCAGCACTCCAGAGGCTGAAGCAGGAGGGATCACTGTTTGATGCCAGTCTGGTCCATAGAATAAGTTTAAAGCCAGCCTGAACTGCATAGTGACATCCTCTCTCAAAAAGGCAGACAGACACACACATACACATACACACACATACACACACATTCCCACTATATGAGAAGCAAAGGAAGATAATTGTTATGAGTTTGAGAATAGCCTATACTACACAGTCCAAGGCCAGCCTGAGCTACATGTTGAAACCCTATTTCATAAGACCAAGTGATCTAGAGTGTAATTCAGTGGTGGAGTATTTGGCTAGCATGTGAGAGACCTGGGTTGCAATTAATTTGAAGATTTAACTATTGCAAACTTTATTCTTTCAGGTCTCTTCAAAAAGAGGAAGTTTGGAAACTAAAGATGATATTCCATTTCGAAAAGTTCTTGGTAATCCAAGTAGAGGATCCATTAAGACTGTAGCAGGAAGTGGAATAACTGTTACCCGGACAATTCCTTCTTTGACAGCTACATCAACACCTCTTAGATCAGGGTTATCAGAAAACCGGTAGGAAAATGTTTCTTTGTCATCCAAAAAATTGTTCATAAAAGGCCTTTTTCTTTTTTTCTTTTCTGTATTTTAGGGAAGGGTCTGCAAGGTGTTCAAGGTCTCACTACTAGATCCGACTCGTAGTGATTCTCCTGCTTACAGCTTCCCAAGTGCTGGGATTACAGGCATATGCCACCATGCCCAGACTCAGTCGCCCTCTCAGCATCCCCCTGTGGGCGGGGCCAGCATGGCAGGCCTGGGAATTGAACCTCTAGCCCCTGCTTCTGCTTCTGCTTGCAGGCACTTTAACCCACTGAGCTATTGGCTGGCCTTTTTTAGGCCTTTTAAAAATTTGAGGAGGGCCAGCAAGATAGCTCAGCAGACTAAGTGCCTGCTTAGGAAAGCTCAGGGACCAGGGTTCGATCCCTGGCATAACATGGTGTGCCAGCTTCACCCCTGGGCACACTGAACCAGGCATGTGGTGGTGCACACCTGTAATCCCAGCGCTGGGGAGGCTGAAAACAGGAGGATCACTACGAGTCTGAGCATACCAAATATATAAAAGAAAGAAACCTGGGGGGCGGGGGGAGTATGTAATAATTTTTTAAGTGATTTCATACATTTTAAATAGCTTATATCAGTGAAGTGTCTTGAGTCTGCAGTTAGTTGCACAACATATTAATTTAAGTGAGGTGTAGAGAATTAGAAAACAGTAGTCATATTTCTTGTCCTTGAGTTATAATTGACTTATGATTTTGAATGATATATGAATTATGACTTTTAAAAAAGTGACTTTTTTCTATGTAGCACTGAAAAGAGAAAAAGAATGCTATCATCTGGCTCAGAGCTGAATGAAGATTACCCTAAGGAAAATGATTCATCATCGTAAGTTGCTTTAAGTGCCGTTATGGCACTAGATTAGTGTGTGTTCTATTAGTAGTCACAACCACTGGGAAATACTGCAGGAATATTCAACTGGGGGGAATTCCAAAGATAGTAGAGCAACATTTAAAGTACTTTGGTGAGAGAGGGAGAGGGAGAGAGAGAATTTCTTTAACAAAAGAGAATAAACACGCAATAGTGCTGTCACTGGTTCATAGTTTATCTCCTTACTGTTGTCCTCATGGGGACAAACTCAGGTCTTTTATGTATTGTACACAGCTCATAGACTGGGATCCCTGGTTGATGTCTAATCTCCATAAAGTCCCAACTGTGCATTGCCTGTTCCACGTATGGTCTGGTACCTAAAAATTAGATGGCATGTTAATTTGCATTTTCCCATCTCAATGTCATGCATATATTTCTGGAATAGGAACTGGGTAAGACAGTAAAAAGTTCTGTTTAGAAGAGACAAGAATAAAAAACTAGAAGAGTCTGCTCATAGTAGTAATAAAATTTTGTGAGACAGAAATTGAGGCAGTGAAGACAGTGGAATAAGTTCATGGTTAGGCCAGCTAGCAGTCTGATTCTGTCCTGTAGGAGGAACTCACTTGCTTATTGTATTCCGTGTGACTGACCTTACTTTCTGGTAGGTTTTCTTTCTGTATTCTATGAAGTCCAGCAAGAAATAAATTTTGAAGAGTTTTTTCCTCAGGGCCATATAGCTTTTGTATGTTAGTTCATGCTGGTCTAAGTGTAGAAGTTTTGAAAAATCGGGAGGTTTATTTAAATGTAAAATACCCTTTCTAGAGCTTGAGAAACAAGTGAGGCTAATATTTTTGGTTTTGGTTTATTTTTAATAAAGTTATATTTGGGGATTCTTTTAGATTTATTTACATAGACATTGCAAAGAATGTTTCATTATCGCTTTCACCAAGTTTTGCTTAATATTAAAATTTTTTCACTAACAGGGGCCAGGGAGGTGGCTCAGTGGAATAAGCGCTTCCCTGGCAAGTGCAAGGGCCTGAGTTCTCCGGTTCTGCCAAAAATAAAAAATAATATTTTTTCACTAAAAGTTTCTCTGATACCATTTTCTCAATTTTAGAATCAGAAAAGATTGGAAGTTTTGATCCTCTATGATCTCGCATTACTGGGCAGATTTGATTCTAGCCCTCTGGTACAGAAAGCTGTGTTCCTTTTGCATCAAATCGTAAGCTGGCTAGCTCTAGCTAGAATTTGTCTTGGGTAGAACTGCAAAGCACTAACCCAGACAAATCTTGCCTTTATTTTTGTCCTTAGAATTGTAGTTTTAGTGAGGATGAAGTCTGACTTCCAAGATATTACAGATGGCAGTTTTTATCAAGTATTTTGCTGAAGCATAGAAATGGTTACCAGTTCTGTATATCCATATCCTTACTCCTTACTCTTCTAAATAATGTTAGGCTAACATCCCACTTTCAGAAACAAAATTTATATTCAAGGTCCGAGTTTGGAGGAGCAAATTCCCTTTAGTTAGTTGAAACACAAAGGTTTTAGCACACAGTATTCAATGGTTTCCAGAATCATTAGGAAAGCTGTAAAGATAGGCCCTAGGTTTTCAGAAATGATTTTGAGAGCTGTGCCCCAAATCAACCAGTCAAAGATGGATTCCTTTTCTGTTACAAAAGCTGTTGTACTAAAAACCGTCTGCCACTAACTACCAAGATTGGAAGACAGAGAAGGTGAGACACCCAGGCAAGGATGTGATGAAGAGATCTCTTGATCTGGCAGGAGTCTAGAGTTTATCTCTTACTGCTACATTGGACAATCTCAGCTGTCCTGAGGTTTTTTGTTTCTCTCTGAGTAGACAAAATCCTTTAAGTGGTTCACATGCAGTTTTCTGAATCACTGCAGGTTATGACTGTTGAAACATGTTGGAAACAATCAGGCGGTATGAAAAGAATAATAAAAAGTTCTGAGGGGCTCTGATGGAACATTAGCATGGTCCAATAAAAACATACCATATGGAATGTAACTCTTAAGAGCTCATGCTTAGCATATATATAATAAGACCCTGCCTTCAATCAGCTCCACCACCAAAAACATACAACAAAAGAACCTTTTTGGTCTGTGTATAGCCTGGTGGTAGAATATATGCCTAGCATATGCAAGGCCCAGGTTCAATTTTTAATGCCACCAAAAATAAAGAGGCAGTCTTTGTAATTAGATTAATTCGTTTTGCCAATTTCCTCACATTGATAGTTCTAGCTTTAGGTGGAGACTTACAAAACAAGACCTTAGTAGGTTGAGATAATAGTAGCACATTGCTGCACACAGCCTTGAGGCTATAACTGATATCATGTGTCTCCACCCCCTCCCCAATATCTTTTTATATTCCCTGCATCCTTTACTAACACTTTCAGTCTCGCTATATCAGAGCCATACTGAATGAACATGAGAACACTAGGAGGTACTCAAGTGAATCTCCGTTATTCAAATTACTCCCTGTCTTCATTGTATAGCAGCAGCCTCTCCTCCTTATAATGATCGCTTACCTTGGTACTAGTGTGGTAACTCCTTTCTTTGCCTGTTCATCTACCAGCATGAAAAGCCCAAAATGACTAGGTAGTAATGGTGACATCAGGTTTGTTGTTTTTTACTTTACCTTCTGGTGCAATACTTCCTCATCTTAGAAGTAGGGTCCCATAACATCTAAATTTGAATGATAAAAAAGCACAAACTACTGAGTTCTGGTGTGATTCTCAAATTTCACATCTGACCCCATGACAGGTAGCATACAGAACACGGTTACACTAAAAATATTTTGTAAAACATCCTTCAAGCTCTGTGTACAGGGCTTATTTGAATCTTATGTTTAGAACTTTGTTTCTGTCCCTTAGATATGTGTGCCAGCGTACCAAAATGTAAAACATTTCTAATCTCAAACATTCTGAACAAGGAATATCAACCCATATATATTATATTTTAAAGAACATCTCATTCCTAATAAGATCATTGCTGAGGGGTACTTTTGTTTAAATGTATTTAGTACAGGGTCTTAGTAATAGTAGTGATCTTCATGTTTTCAACCTTCTAAGCACTGGGATTACAGGCTGGAGCCACCATGCCCAGTCTCAGTCAAAGTCTCAGCGTGCCTTGGGGGTGGGGCTGACATCTGCACCAGCACGGCAAGCTGGGGGGATCAAGCCCTGATCCCTGCATCTGCCTAAGCAGGTGCTTTAATCCACTGACCTATCTGGCTGATTTCATACTATACTTTCAATCACCATGACTATTTTATTCATAGATACTGTATAAAAATACTATAATGGATAAGGATAGAAATTAGATTTCCTTCTGACAAGTTATCCTGCTGATTTTTAATATCTCTTCAATGATATAAAATTATTTAAAATTGTAGGAACAACAAGGCTATGACAGATCCCTCAAAAAAGTATTTAATCAATAGTAGAGAAAAGCAGTTGAGTTTGAAACAGTCGGAAGAAAATCGGACATCAGGTAAGTAAGTTCTTATAAGATATTCATGTGATATACTGTATTAGACTAGAAGTAAAAACCTAAAGTGGAGCATAAAGCACTGCATTATTTGGGACTAGCGTATATAGTACTATTTAATTTTGACTTGATCTCCTTTTATTTGTCTGAAATTAAGTCCTCTCATTGTCATTATACTTGACCATAGGTTGAATCAGAGAAGTTAATGTGTTTGAAACTAAATTTCATCAGTACTTCTGCTAATTAGAAAAGTTTTTTTTTGTAAGTGAACTTGAAATTATTGCCTAGAGCATTTAAGCTTGCCTTACACTGTTTTTACAAAAATCAGTATAGAAGCAAATCCCCATTCCCAGCCAATATATTTCAGTTTGTTTGTTGCCCAGCTAACAGTTCCAGTTTCTGTTAGTTTTGCTTCTTAGAAATGGCTCTTCCACAGAGGAATGCAATCTATGATGTATAGTATGCCTAAGGAGAGTCACATGGAGAGAAAACTTTCTCTCAGGCTTCCACAGAGAGCAAACTGGTCAAGCAATGGCCATAACTCATTGGCATGGCTGACACTGACAAGGGATCTACAAAGTGTGGTACCGGGTTACAGGATAAACCCTGAGGATACCTGACTGACCTTATCTGATACAAAAATTACATTTTTTGTTATATAGGTCTTGCTTTAACTTGGTCTTTAATCATCTAGCAGAAAACTATAAAAATGGAGGTAAAGTAAAATCATATTAATATGCTGAGCTGTGAATGGCTCAAGTCAACAACTTCTGTGGATAACCCATTTCTCTTGTGGACTGGTGATCTGTGTTGGATTGTTTTATTTAAAAAAAAATTACATATATATATAAAATAAAAATAAATTATAACCATCAAAAAAGGAAAAGAAATGGCTCTTCACTGGCTGGCCAAATAGCTCAGCAGATTAAAGTACCTGCAGGCAGGCACAGGGCCTGGGGTTCATAAGTCTTAATAGTATTGAAGTTAAGGATCTTATACAAGTTGATGTAAGGGCTGGAGATACAGCTCAGTGGTTGAATACTTGTCTAGCAGTTGTACAACCTTGGGTTCAGTCCTCAGCATCCCAGAAGAAAAGAAAAAGTTGCTGTGGGAGACATGAGCCAAGAGAAGGGAGTGCATAGTAAAGTTACAAGAAAAATCCATAAAACAAAATGCAGAAATGTTAAGTACATTAAACTTTTAGAGTTAATCAGTAGAATAACTAGTATTATACAAATAATAATGGTTTAGAGGACAAGACTAGATTGCCTCAGTATATATCTTCCTGGACCTTAACTTAGGGTGATATGAGAAACTTCTAATTTTCTATAAGGAGTCAGCTGACAGGTTAAAAATGAACAAATCACTGGGCATGGTGGAACATGCCAGTAATCCTAGCAGTCAAGAGGCTGAGCTAAAAGAATTATAGAGAGTTTAAGGCCAGTTTGGGCTACAAAGTCAGTTCAAGGTCAACCTGAACTACATAGCAATACCTTGTCTCAAAAAGAGGTAAAAATAATAAAAATGTCTTTTTTTTTTTTTTTTTTTTT